>LPNX010615889.1:3752-23281 GCA_001517045.1 Pseudotsuga menziesii
CCTAACCAATGACCATGGCTTGGGAATGGAAAGGCCAACGCCATGGACTCCTGTCTATAATATAGGAAGAAGCATGAAATCCAGTAACGGCTTATGCCTGTGCAAGTGCATGATATTATGGATGAAATTTGAGTTTTGACAAAGTAACCAGGTGGCACATTGATTCCACGGCTCATGTGCCTTATTGATAAATGATTTAAAAAAAAAAAAACGCCTACAGACGTCGCTTAACCGATGCTTCTATAGGTGATTTTATTTTTTTTAAAAATTCATAAACGTCGCTTAACCGACACTCAATATCCCTATCCGTCACTTAATTGACGTTGCTAGATGTCTCTTTTCCGATATTTATAGTTTATATCCATCGCATAACCGACGGAAAATCCTGTCGCTTATACGACAGCCACAGTTTATATCCGTTGCATAACCGACGGAAAATCTTGTCACTTATACGACAGCCACAGTTGATATCCATCGCTTATCCGACGGAAATGCTGTCTCTTTACCGACGGAATGAAGAGTTATTTTATTAAAAAATTTCAGTACTGTCGAAGAAATTCCGTCGCTTAACCAACACTGTAAATTTAACCGATGGTTGGTTAGGTGTCGCTTAAGCGATGGTTACCTAGGTGTCGGATCACCGACGAAAATTTTCCGACGGTTAAGCAAAAATAAAAGTGTCGTTCATGCGACAGGGAAGTGTCGAAAATCCGACATGATAGCCGTCGGATTTTTGGTCAAAATGTAGTAGTGATGGCCCGTACTGGAGCGAGCAGGGGGAAGGTAAAGTTCAGTGACCCGTTCTTTCAATGGTTGAGAAATCATCTCCTCATGGTGGAGGATTATGCATATGCAAGCACTGACTTCAGCGATGACCCTGACCTACCACTCCTACCTGGTGGACAGTGGGGTGACATCGCTAAGAAGCAAAAGACCCTAAAATGGAAATAGTGTTTTTATGTTTTATATTTTTTATGTTAAGTAACGAGACTTGAATATTTTCATGCAGACGTCGGAGTAGCACGACTTGGGGGAGATTCCCCATTGGATAGACGAGCCAGAGCCTGTTTCATACTGCAGGGTGATGATGTGACTGGGGAGTTAGAGGAAAAACTGGAGAGGTTGACCCTAGACATCCCTGATGCTTCCATTGATGACCTCCCTATGAGGTATTAGAGACCTACAACATGAGTACCGAGTCATTTTAGTAGACTGCTACGTGGAGTAGCCCAGGCAGTGATGTGTTACCATGAGCATCATTAGATGACATGTGCATGATGTATCCACTGAAAGCTGATAGCTTCAGGATTTTGTACGGTGATTTTTACCTAAAATCCTACGTGCTTTAGATGAGGTCTTGTGACCTATTTTTTATAAAACATGTTCATATATATATATATATATAAATACTTTTACTTGGTGTTTATATGTCTCAAATGGTGAATGTATTTTACATGAGTTTTATGTGTCTTTAATAGTTTATTTACAATGAATCAAGTTTGATTTTTATGTCACGAATGGGCAATATGCCAATCTAGGATGTAATTAGCCAATGAGTTAGCAACTACATTATGTTCCCTAGGGATATGCCTATAGGTGATAGTTTCAAATGACATTTCTAGAAAGTGTACCCTCCAGAAGAGGCGGAGAAGCACATGATTACTAATGGTATAAACATGGTTTAGATGGCAAACCACTAATTGTGAGTCCATCAAGACTACCAAGTTGCGAATATCCTAGAAGGCAGCTTCAGTCAAAAGACCTATGACTACTCGATACTCGGCAATATTGTTGGTAGCGGGAGAAATACAGACCGCTCCTGAACTGACCAAATCGTAAGCTGGGGAATAGAGAACCTAAGCAGCTGAGGCAATATTCAAGGTGTGGTGGAAAGCACCATCAGCGAAGCCGTAGAAAGCCATCTGCTCTGCACAACCAAAACATGGTATAAACAGATACAAACACTTAAACTCAAAACCATATTGAAAATACTTAAAGCACACTGAAAGTCAAGCAATATACATATATACAAGATACTATCCAAGACATATCTAGGCATAGTACCTCTTCATGTACAACCCATTGCGAGGTTGCCCTAAAGGGATTACATCATAGTCTACGAGCTCATATGTCCCTTTCTCTAAAACTTTAGAAATAATGAAAGGATCGTACCACATGGATTCGAACTTTTCTTTCCCTAGTTTGTCGTATCTCTGACCGTAAGTCAAAACTAAGTCACCCTCATTAAAGGCATGAGGTTGGACAGATTTATCATACTGTGCCTTGACACGTTTCTTGTGTGCCTTATTAGCCAAGGCAACATCTCTCCTAGTTTCATCAAGGTTGTTGAAGTACAAAAATCTCTCTTCCTCTGTGGAAGTGTCTGGAAGAAGTTCGACAACAAGTTTCAAGGATGGAATCTAACATTGAATCGATAAGACAGCTTGAAGTCCATAGACAAGCTGGAAAGGTGTGAAACCAGTAGCTGTTTTCACCAAAATCCTGTAGGCCTAAAGAGCGGAGAAAAGGATATGGTGCCAGTTGGATTTATGGTCTCCAACCATCCGACGAAGCATCATTTTCAAAACTTTGTTAATGGCCTCTACCTAACGATTAGCTTGCGGATAATAGGGCGTAGAGTTTTCATGGTGAAAACCTAGCTTGGAACTCAGTTCCTCCATCATTTGATTACGGAAATGTGATCCATGATTAGTAACTATGGACTACAAGACTCCGAATCTAGATATCACATGATTGAATAGGAAGAGAGTGACAGTCTTACCATCTTCTACATATGTAGGCATGGCCTCAACCCACTTTGTAAAATAGTCAATGGGTATGATGATGTAACCATGCCTCCCGACTGAGGTAGGATTACAATGCATATAATCAATCCCCCATTTGGCAAATGGGATAACGACAATGACGAGGTTTAGTGGAGCAGGATGAGTGCACTTTTTTGGATAAAAATGTTGACAAGGTGGGCATTTCTTAACAGCCTCGTGACAATATTTAAAGACTGAAGGCTAGCAATAACCAGCACGAAGGATTTTATGGGCTGTAACCATCCCAGATAAATGACCGACACATGCTCCAGAGTGGCAATCATTCAACACGTATTCAGCTTTCTCATGGGTGAGGCATCACCAGAGAATAGAATCGATCCCACGTCTATACAAGGTGTCATTCAAGATGAGGTAGTATTTTGTGTGGTGACGGATACATCGGCAATCGTTACGGGATAGATTTGGATGAAATCTTTGTGTTTGGAGATAAATAAGCAAATCTCCATACCATGGGTCAGTAGTGCTTATTAGGAATAGGAATTCATCTGGAAATGAATCACTGGGCTCACTGATTCCATCGAAGCACAGGGAAGATCACACATGAGCTTGGCAAAGACCAAGGATTTCTTTGATGTGTCTTTGGCAAATTCCAGATCAAACTCCTGTAGTATGACTATCCATCGGGAGTACTTGCCCCTGAGCACCTGACGAGTCAGGATGTAATACATAGGGTTCTGGTCTGCCAATACAGTGGTTGTGTGGAACAAAATGTAGTGACAAAATTTTTGAACAGCAATGACCGTGGCCAATGCTAATTTCTCCATGCGTGAATATCGGGTTTCAGAATCCATAAGATTATTACTAGCATAGTAAATCACGTGCTCCTGACCGTCAGGATTTTCCTGCACCAAAAGCATAGCGATGGTAGTAGTGGAGGCATCAATATATAAAAGAAAGTCCTTTGAATAATCTGGGGGGTGTATCACAGGTGAATGAGTCATAGACTATTTAAGATTATCAAAGGTGCATTGGGCTTGGTCATCCCAAAAGAACGAAGTGTATTTCTTAAGGAGACGCATATAACCGTGGGTTTTCTTTGCAAAATTACACATGAAACAATGGAGAAAGTTTGCCTTCCCTTGCAAACTTTGGAGTTCGAGAATATTGGTTGGGGCTGGTAGAGCTAAAATGGCGGCAATTTTCAATGGGTCTATCCGGATTCCATTCTTAGAGACCACAAATCCTAACAGGCATCTCATCTCAATGCAGAAAACACATTTATGCAGATTGAACCGTATATTATAATGGCGTCATATTAGGAAAATATCTCTAAGATGACTAGGGTGGTCCTCCTGTCGCTGTGAATGAGTAGGGAGGTCGTCAAGGTATGGTTCAACAATATGTTTTATATCGTGAAACGCATAGGACATAGCACACTGAAAAGTGGCTCCAACATTTTTTAAGCCAAATGGTAACTTCCTATACGCAAAGGTTCCCCATGGGCAAATGAATGTCATCTTGTGCTGATCAGGGGGTAATATCTCAATCTGATTATAGTCAAAAAATCCATCCATAAATAAGAAGATGACACTTTCGGCACAGTTGTCGATAATCTGATCGATGTGTGGAGTAGGAAAGTTGTCTTGGGACAAGCTTTGTTCAAATCTCTAAAATTGATACATACTCTAATGGTTCCCCAAGGACAACGTTCGATACCCATTCCGTCAGGGGTACGGTCCCAATCCTGGAAATCAACCCCTGATGGAATGGGTATCAAACATTGTCCCTGTCAATAAAAAGCAGGGCACCATTAGAGTCTGCATCGATTTCATAGATTTGAACAAAGCTTGTCCCAAAGACAACTTTCCCACTCCACATATCGACCAGATTATCGACAACTATGCCGAAAGTGTCATATTTTCATTTATGGATGGATTTTTCAGGTTATAATCAGATTGAGATTTTACCCACCGATCAGCACAAGACAACATTTATTTTCCCATGGGAAACCTTTGCATACAGGAAGTTACCATTCGGCCTGAAAAATGTTGGAGCCACTTTCCATCGTGCTATGTCCTATGTGTTTCACGATATAAAACATATTGTATAACTGTACCTTGACGACCCCCCAACTCATTCATAGTGACGGGAGGACCAACCTGGTCATCTTAGAGACATTTTCCTATGATGTCGTCATTACAACATACGGCTCAATCCTCATAAATGTGTTTTTTGCGTTGAGATGAGACGCCTGTTAGGTTTTGTGGTTTCTAAGGATGGCATCCAGATGGATCCATTGAAAATTTCCACTATTCTAGCCCTACCAGCCCCAACCAACCTTCTAGAACTCCAAAGTTTGCAAGGGAAGGAAAACTTCCTCCGCCGTTTTGTGTGCAATTTTGCAGAGAAAACACATGGTTATGTGGGTCTCCTTAATAAGGACACTCCTTTATTTTGGGATGACCAAGCCCAACGAGCCTTTGATAATATAAAACATGCTCTGACTCACTCACCCGTGATACACCCCCCAGATTATCCAAAGGACTTTCTCTTATACATT
This sequence comes from Pseudotsuga menziesii, assembly GCA_001517045.1. Lineage (NCBI taxonomy): Eukaryota > Viridiplantae > Streptophyta > Pinopsida > Pinales > Pinaceae > Pseudotsuga > Pseudotsuga menziesii. The sequence goes on from LPNX010615889.1 coordinate 9,099, forward strand.
ACTGCCTCCACTACTACCATCGCCATGGTTTTGGTGCAGGACAATCTCGACGGTCAGGAGCACGTGATCTACTATGCTAGTAAGAATCTCATGGATTCCGAAACTCGATACTCATGCATGGATAAATTAGCTTTGGCCACGGTCATTGCTGTTCAAAAATTTCGTCACTACATTTTGCTCCGCACAACCACCGTATTGGTAGACCAGAACCCTATGTATTACATCCTAACTCGTCAGGTGCTCGGGGGTAAGTACTCCCAATGGATAGTCATCCTACAAGAGTTTGATCTAGAATTTTCCAAAGCTACATCAAAGAAATCCTTGGTCTTTGTCGAGCTTATGTGTGATCTTCCTTGTGCTTCAACGAAATCTGAGCCCAGTGATTCATTCCCAGATGAATTCCTGTTCCTGAGAAGCACTACTAACCCATGGTATGGAGATTTGCTCATTTATCTCTAGACACAAATATTTCATCCCACTCTATCTCGTGACGATCACCGCCGTATCCATCACCACGCAAAATACTACCTCATCTTGAATGACACTTTATATAGACGTGGTATCAATTCTGTTCTTCAGTGATGACTTACCCACGAGGAAGTTGAACAAGTTTTGAATGATTGCCACTCTGGAGCATGTGGCGGTCATCTCTCTGGGATGGATACAACCCAAAAAATCCTTCGTGTTGGCTATTTCCGACCTTCAATATTTAAATATTGTCACGAATTTGTTAAGAAATGCCCACCCTGTCAACATTTCTATCCAAAAAAGTGCACTCACCCTGCTCTGTTACACCCCATCATTGCTATTGTCCCTTTCTCCAAATGGGGGATCGATTACATGCATTGTAAGCCTACCTCAATTGTGGGGCATGGTTACATCATTGCAGCCATGGATTATTTTACGAAAAGGGCTGAGGCCATGCCTACATATGCAGAGGATGGTAAGACTGCTGCTCTCTTCCTATTCAATCATGTGATAGCAAGATTCAGAGTCCCATAGTCCATATTTACTAATCACAGATCGCATTTCCGTAATCAAATGATGGAGGAATTAAGTGCTAAGCTAGGTTTTCGTCATGAAAACTCTACGCCCTATTATCCGTAAGCTAATGGTAAAGTTGAGGCCATTAACAAAGTTTTGAAAACAATTTACTTCAGATGGTTGGAGACCATAAATCCAATTGGCACCATATTTTTTTCTCCGCTCTTTGGGCCTACAAGACTTCGATAAAAATAGCTACTGGTTTTACTCCCTTCCAGCTTGTCTATGGACTAGAAGCTGTCTTGCCGATTCAATGTCAGATTCCATTCTTGAAACTTGCCGTCGAACTTCTCCCAGACACTTCCTGAGAGGAAGAAATATTTCTCTACTTAAATAACATTGACAAAACTAGAAGAGATGCTGCCTTAGCTAATGAGTCACACAAGAAACCTGTCAAGGTTCAGTATGACAAGTCTGTCCAACCTCATGCATTTAATGAAGGTGACCTAGTTTTGACCTATGATCAGAGATATGACAAACTAGGGAAATGGAAGTTCGATTCCATGTGGTATGGTCCTTCTGTTATTTCCAAAGTTTTAGAGAAAGGGGCCTATGAGCTCATGGACTATGATGGAATCCCCTTAGGGCAACCTCGCAATGGGTTGTACCTGAAGAGGTACTTTGCCTAGATCTTTCTTGTAGAGTACCTTGTATATATGTATATTACTTGAATTTTAGTGTGCTTAAGTATTTTCAATATCATTTTGAGTTTGGTGTCTGTATCTGTTTATACCATGTTTTGGTCGTGCAGAGCAGATGGATTTCTATGGCTTCATTGATGGTGCTTGCCACCACACCTTGAATCTTGCCTCAGCTACTTGGGTTCTCTATTCCCTAGCTTACGATTTGGTCAGTTCAAGAGCGGTTTTTATTGGTCCCACTACCAACAATATCATTGAGGATCGAGGAGTCATAGGTCTTCTGACTGAAGCTTCCTCCCAAGATGTTCGTAACTTGGTAGTTTTGATGGACTCACAACTAGTGGTTTGTCATTTAAACCATGTCTATACCATTAGTAATCTCGTGCTTCTTCGTCTCTTTCGGAGGGTACGTTTATTAGAGAGGTCATTTGAATCTATTACCTATAGGCATATCCCTAGGGAATATAATGCAGTTGTCGACTCATTGGCAAGTTAGATCCTAGACTGGCATATTTCCTATTCATGACATGAAAATCAAACATGGTTCACTGTAAATAAACTGTAAAAGACACATAAAACTCATATAAAATACATTCTCCATTTGAGACATATAAACACCAAAAGTAGAAGTCTGTATATATATATATATATATATATAAACATGTTTTACAAAATATAGGTCACGATACCTCATCTGAAGCGCTCAGGCTTTCAGGTAAAAAATCATCATACAAAAATCCTGAAGCTATCTATCAGCTTTTAGTGAATACATCATGCAGTCCATCATCTAGTGATGCTCATGGTAACACATGACCACCTGGGCTACTCGACGTAGTAGTAAACGTTTTGGGAGTTTGTTTTTGACTTTTTCGTACTACCATAAAACGAAAAAAGTCTTTGAGAATTTATTGCGACACTTTGGTCATGCTCTCGAAACTTAGTATCAAAGGTATGAATCTTTTTCTGATTCTTTTCACACTTGTAAAATACCTTATTGTGAAAAGAGACCTATTGGAGTCTTCTTTAAACTCTTTTCGGGCTCCTTAAATATGAAAAGATTATCGAGTTATCTTGTCTTCTTCACACTCGTTAAAGCACTTGAAGAGTCGTTCATCCGACGGTAGGTTATCACTTTTCTGTTTAGATGGACTATTTTACGAAAAAGGACCCTGTGGAGTCTTCTTCCATGGTCGTTCAAACTCTCTAAACATGAACGATACTGAGTTAACTTTCATTGGACTCGTTAAATTAAACATTGAGAGACCCTCTTTTGGGAATGAACCCCTCCTCTCTTAGGTTCATAAAACATATGAGTTTGGACTTGTCTTCGGACAAGCTACAACGAGTGTTTGTTACCCTCTTTGAACTCGTAGAAACGAAAAGAGGAACTCATGAACCATGATGGGGAAATTATGGAAAGGGAATCATTTTGCAAATAAATGGCAATTTGTCGTTACCTTTGAACATGGCACTTGTCTACATATCATTTCAGTCGATTGGGTATTTAGCTGATTTCCATGACGATCCACTTTCACGAGTCATGTCACTCCTTTGAATATTTCAAAAGAATGCATTGTCCACAGTCGCACTGTGTGTTTGTCTGGTCTAGCCATACCACCAAAGTCTTTTGTCATGTCATCCGATGTTCAATGGGAAGTTGAAGAAGTTTACCTCTGCAGTTAAAATAGTCTCTATGTCAGTACTTTTGAGTTAGTCTTATGGTTACCTCATTCACATCATTCCAGAACTTTATTCTAAGTTTCGTGTTGCCAATGTGGGATTCATCATAGCTCTCATTTGACGAGACTATTCCGGTCGACATCAACTCATCATCTGGGAAATAGTCTTAGAAATAAATTTAGTACCTTGATATCTGTATGCCTCAACAACAGATTCTCTCGCTCTCGACATAGGTTCACATCATTGAACTTTGATTGATAGAATCGACTGGGTGTTTGACATCAAGACATCTATTCACACTCAGTAGATTGTACTAGGGTATCTTGGGAATCATTGATATCAATGGTGATCTCCCTCACACTTGTTAATGATTCACATCATTGGCTAGTAATCAAGTGGTTTCCACCATGTTCGACTTCAGAACATTGTAATCACTTGGATAGAATCGTACTTTGTGGAAAATGAGACGAAGACCCTCGGTACTTGTTTAGCACTCATTGCTTTCCCTAGGTTGCGATGGAGTTTTGTATATCAAGAATGGATCCACATTTGTATAGTCATGGCTATGCTTAAATTTTTGTATGTATGACATAGATCTACGTTGTATGTCTAGTAGCTATGTCCAAGTTTGAGTCCTCTATCACATGGATCTACGCTGTATTCTAGTAGCCATGGTTGTTTATTCCTCTCATGGATCTGCCTTGTATTGGTCTATAGCCATGAGTTGGTTACATTTGTCTATGAGTCAAAAGTATTGATGTGTTGCAAATGCCTGCTCTACGACACTCTCCGACCGAGCTGAATCTCACCTCAAAGTGACAACTTGTTCTCTCAAAGATATCGCTTATCATATCCCTCTAAGCCTCATGCTTTGGGGGGCATTCTGTTATACCCAAATCCTATCACCAACATGTGATGATATCCTTAACACCTATGTTTTCCCTAAATCCCAAACTTGGAGTGAAAACTTGCTTTGGATATCAATTCTACTTGAAAAAACCTAGCACCGCGCTTTCCTTTTATCTGATGAGCGGTACCTTGTTCAGCATCGCTTGAGTCCTATTATAGGAAAGCGGTGCCACCGCTCTTCTGCTTTGTTATTAAAGCGGTTCTTACCTAAACCGCTCTGTCATAAGGGAACAAAAGTGGCACCCTTGGGGAAAAATTGAAAAATAGAAGATTCTCGAGGCTTCTAGAACATGAGCCTTGTGTCCTCCCTTATCCCTACCAATATGGGTTAGTTGGAGTCGAGATCCCTCTCGGTAGGACCTTAGACCCACCTCACCCACAATTTTCTCAACTATCCCTATCCATTGGGCCCTATAAATACAAGCTCATATCCATAGTTGAGAAGGAGAACATAATGGTATTATTATGCTGTTGAATTGACTATCTAGTCCAATCCATTGGAGAGCACAAGAGAGCAAGTTGGAGCTATTGAGGATGAGGTGTTTGTCTTGTGGAGGAGTTTTTCAAAACTAAGGCAATGGTTGTAAGCTTCTTCATTCATTTCTTAATGCAAAGTTGATTTCCATCCCACATCTATTGTATTGATCTCGCATGTATATGTTACTGGATTCCTTAGTCACTAATATGGATGTGTGAATAATTTTCTAGTAGCTTTGATGTTCTTGTTTGTTTGACATGTTCTGCAGGTATACATGTTCATCATCAAAGCATTATTCCAAGTGTTTACAACATTCAGGGAAGGTATTCAACCTTTTTCCTTCACTCATTTGTTCAGGATCTGAATCATTCATACCAGAGGAACAACTTCTGTCTGCAGAAGGTGCAATATTCCTGACAACAATTTTTTTTTAATAAAAATCAAATATTATATATAATAATAATATTATTATTATAATATTTATTTTTAAACTTAAATATATATATATAACTATATACATATATATAACACACTATTTATATAGTTTATCAAAACAATAATAATATTAATTAATTAATTAATATTTATTATTATTCAAATTTTTTTTTTGCCCCTCACAAGCCAAAACAACGTTGAAGTACACATCTCCACATACAAGGTCCAAGACAATGGTGGAATTGAAATACCACATCAAAAAAATGGAGAAGAACATCAAGTCCTTCGTCGCTAACTAAAAAAGCTTGAAGGAAGAGATAAAAAATAACAATACAGTGCCTAAGAAATAAATTAAAGACGAAGTTATTGTGGTACTAGAAAGAAGGCTAGATGAAAAATTTGACATCCTGAACGGGAAACAAAAAGACTTGGATGAAAAAATGAGTACCATGACTCAAAACATAAACAACATAACAAAAAAATTGAGCACCATGGCGCATAACCATAATACATTAATGGAGGTGTTATAAAAACTAATGCCTAGTACAAACCATGTCATCATTACAGACATGTTAGATGCCTCAGTCCATGTTTCCACACAAGAAACACTCGCCAAGAATCAAGAATATTTGCAAAAGGAAATAAATATTGACAATGCGACGCTTAAACAAGAGATAGAAACAAAAATACTGCCATATATGGAGGCACGATTAAACAACAAAATAGACGCTATCAGTAAGATAGAAGAGAACAAAAAGGCTAAAAATCACCACCAACAATGAAGCAGTTCAAATATGTCACTTGCATCGTCCAATAGCTCTGAGCCACAATCAAACCGTAAAGCAAAAAGAAACCAATATCATCCTTACATAGTGTACCCACCTAAGGAAAAAATAGAGTTGTCGAAATACAATGGAAGTGAAGACCAATGTGTTGCCTAGTTAAACAAAGCAGAAGAATACTTCGACATTTACAATATTCAATTCGACGAGGAGAAGGTGAAATATGTGTCAATGCATATGGAAGGGTATTCCTATAATCAGTACTTATGGTGGAAGAGAGACAATTTTGACTACACCTAGAACTTGTTCAAAAATGAGTTTTTAATAGGTTTCAAGGAATCAAAGAAGATGATTTTTTCAGTAAACTTATAGATTACAACAGGTCGAAAGTGTTGAGGAATTCACACATCAGTGGGAATCCTTATCGACATGAGCATTTAGGTTGTCTAACAAACAAAGACTCGAAACCTATATAGAAGGTCTTAAACTATACCTTCAAAAAGAATTAAAGTTGCATGACATACCTAATGTAGAGGTAGCAAGTCATTAAAAAAATCCGTAGAACGCAAATTGGAAGAAAAAAAACAAGAGATGATAACCATTATCGACAAGAAAAAGAGACACAATGTAGGTACTGTGAAGATAATTGGTCACTCGGTCATCAATGCCACAAACCTCAATCATATGCCTATGAAATTGAAAATAGGTCGAAAACATCTAATAGTTACTCTGATAGTAGAAAAAAAAAGAAAAACATATGTTGTTGATGCGATGATGATTGGACCCCAGGCCATAAATGTAGGAACAGTAAAACAATACAGTGCAAAATCATCAATGGAAAAGAAGTGCAAGTCTCTGCACAGGAAATATCGTCCGTTTCTAATACCAACACAGAATCAGAATGAAGGACGATATTAGGAAAGTACTCAAGCTTTGAGGATAAGGCTTTCCTAAGGGGAAGGCAATGTTGTGAATATTTAAATGATATTATTATTTATAAATAAATAGATTATTAGTTACTAGTGAAAGGCTGTAACCCTTCACTATGCTCGCTCAATCGTTATAAATGAGAGCTTCATTGTAATTATGTAACCATCATCTATCATTTTATTCATATTTATTATTCATCATGAAAGTCGGATTCAACTCTTAACAGTCCAACCGGATACGGCTGTAACATTATCATCACTTATCTATTATTCATATATTTATCCATTTATGGAGTTTCTATCCTATTTACATTGGATTTTCCTATATAAACAATATTTTACTGTTCCAGTGGTATCACAGCTAGTTTTGATTCCGACCCTTTTCCACACCCTCTATAAGACCTTGTCTGATAAACATTTTAGAGTTTCTCTGAATCCAGGTTATGCAGTGAATGTATAGAATAAATCCAAGATATAAGGAGAAGGTCAATATAGAGTTGCAAAGAATGCTAGACACGGGAATTATAGAAGCTGTAGAAAAATAGAAATGGATTAGTCCTATGGTTTTTCAAGAGAAGAAAACTAGTGAAGTTTGTATTTGTATCGACCTGCAGAAACTAAACAATACTTATCTTTATGATACATTCACTACCCCATTCATGTAGAAATTACAGCTCTAATACCATGTAGAAATAGAATCTTTATGCAAAGAAGAAGCACGGGAGGTGGACCTTGCTACAGGATAATTCTCACAAGCATGCATAAGGAAAATAGAGAGAAGAATAAAGAGACTGAATCACATGAACTGAATAATGAATAATTGATTGATTATTACAATAGAAATACATCATTATAAATCAAAATCGAATTGGTGGAAGACAACTCATGCTAGCTCATAAATCAGGCTTACTAAATATGATAAACCCCATAGGTGGCTAAAGCAATTTCCAACTTTGTCAAAGACCTCATGAATTACATAAAGCATGAGTGAGTTGTCATGAGTGATGGAAAATCATGCTAATCCTGAAATCTAGAAAGAAAATCATGGAGTATGGGTTGGCAACAAAATATAGGAGTTTCCTAGTTGACTAGCTTTACCTTATCCCCTAGAAAATTGGAATAAAGCAGTATAAATACAAAATCTGCAGGAAGGCACAGTTACTAAATATGGAAGTCAATAAAGTGGGCATGATCTAAATAGAATTAGGATAAAGGTGATCATGGGGTATCTATGGAAAGTGTTGACCAAGTGGTGCAAGTTGATGCCAACTATCTAGGCTAGTAGGTAGGAAATTAATCAATAATGATTAAATACCGTTATCGTAAGTATGAAGTGGGTTTATAATATCCTAACACCTCCCTTCAAGTATGACTTTATGATGGAGTTATCTGAAATAATCATATGCATAGACCTATCTAGATGTATATAGAACCCAACAACAAGGCTATGGTCACCCTTTGCAATTATTCATGTCCAGAAAAGTGAGGAAAGAGGCAAAAGCACATGGGGAAAATCCTCCCTCAAGAAATGACAAGGCACAAAATTTGAAATATGTCTTCCATATTTTTTTATATTTACTTGAATGAGATGAATGAACTTCTTTTAGTGAAATACTTTGATGAAGAAATCATGAACTTTGTGATCATGTGCTAGAGTGTAGAATCTACAAGAAAGAAGAGGAGAGATGTAGTGGAGATTTCTCCCCTACTATGTACAAAAGAACCTACCCTAGCTTGTCTAGAACATAGGGTAGTGTTCAACAATAATAATGGAAAACAAGAACAACAAAAATAATATTTTTTAAGTTTTTTCAAATATATTCTAACTAATAAGAAGAAACAACAATAAACACACATTTCTTTTGATGTTGGGCCACTGTATCCATCTGAGGAAATGGTCTTGTAGCTCCACTGTTTGGATCTCCGGTCTCTTCCATGAATGGTTTTCAAATGGGGAATGGATCCAAATGGGTACGGAGTGAACTCAACATACACCGCGGGAATGGTATGGAAAGATATGGGAATAATGGTAGAAAAGTGTATGGTGTGACTGAGAGCAAATGGAAAAATGTGTTTTGGGGGAGGCCTTCACAATGTATCTATAAAATAATCCAAGTTTTTTTAATCCATGGTATTTATCTATGGTTTTTGACCCATTCTCATTTTAGGGTTTTTTATCCCTTTTTTGGAGAGAGTGGGGATAAATCACAATAAATGCTCTACTTGCCTTCATTTATGGGGAAGGAATAATAATGTTTTGGACCATATTTAGTGGAAATGTAATATTCATACCAATGTAATATCTGTATCCGGATATTCTCAATAATTACTCCATTGAATAATCAACCAATGAAAAATAATTACATATGAAAATATAAAATAAATATTAAAGATGAATGATGATAAAATATTACAAAGTGAGTGCCATATATATATTAATTGTAAAGGCACTTTGGATACCATCCATGAAAGGATGCGTCATTTTAAAATAGTTTACTGATAACCATTTATAAATAATTTTTTTTAGACAAAAGCGGTTATATTATATATAGGGGGTGGTGTAACCACCAACAGAACCAGGTTACAAAATGCTTTCACAGAAGCAGTAGCTTGGTACCTAATTACAGTGAGTCCAAAGTAGCCAGAGATGCCCTTAAGGAAGCGGCAATGACATAAACCAACAGAATGCCCTTGAGGAAGCGGAAAAGACATAAACCTTCCAAAAATTCCCTTGTGGAAGCGACAATCCAACAGTCTATAGCCTAATCAGAGTTTTTAATTGAAAATCAAAAGTAACTAAATGCCTAAAAATATTATAAACAGTAATTGAAACCTGCATGGACATGAGGAGCCGAAAGCAAGCAAGACGACGAACCCAAGTGAGTAGTAAAAAATTAACCCTCCGAACTAGAAGACATACCATTTTCTTCATGCTTGAAAAATTTGAGGGAGAGCTTGTCCACCTTGAGTTCTAACTCGACAATTTGCCTGGTGAGCAAGTTCTCTATTCGCTTGGCCTTCCGATTAGTTTTCTTTCAGAGGAAGACCAAATCCTTGTTGACATGATCCAGATGCCAACCGCCTTCATAATCAATTGCGTTCACCTGGGATTGCAATGAATTGAGTTCTTGCTTCACTTCCTTGAATTTTTTATCCACCGAGGATGGAACAGGTGCACTCGCAGAAGAGGAATCTGCTTCCATCTTGAATAACAGCAGTCTCCAAGCAACCAGATGATAGAGCTTCTAATTAATCAGCGCAGTAAGTTTGCTTCGGCCCTTTGCATTCCAATTCTTTATATCCATAGTCAACATAGAGACTGACGTCACCTCATAGCCCAGCGTACCGTGAATCCAGCAATTGCCCAAACGTTTCGACGCGACCTTCATACTATAATTCATCAAAATGTCATATGCTCGAATGGTAAATTCAACCATGAAACCAAACATTACATCCTCCTTCGACATGACTACTGCAGAGATCACCTCATGCGAGAGCCCCAAATCCATAATCGCCATTAAACCAACAAATCCCCTCAATGATGAACAATGATAAATCCTGAGTTCACCTGTCCTGATGCCATTAAAACGTGGGACGAAACTCTGAGCATTTGAGAGACTTCGCAGCATGTCGCAGCGGATGAAGGGACAGTCTGGAGGTTAATTTATGTAGCCCTGTGCAAGGCCACGTGAACACCACATTCCATGTGTCACGGCATCCCGCCAGCACGCGGAGGAGCAAGGGGGTAGGGCCCATGGGGGGGAGGCCCATGATAAGCCCCCGGTCCTATGGGGGGGGAAGTAAGCTCCTTGTTCATTAAAGATAAGCTCCCTGGGGCTTAGGGATGCCCTTTATTTGCCTCAAGGTCAGCGTGGGAATTATTTTCACGTAACACGTGATAAAAATCAATTTTTTTAAAGAGCGAGGCTTGCACCATGATCTTGCTGAGAAGATGCCTCAGGGACATATGGGTTGGCGAAATATTTTCAGCTAGTGCTCAGATGACAACTCTGGAGTCTCCAATGACGATTAGTTTGGAGATTCCCAATTTCCTGGCTATCCTCAATCCTTGCCAAAGGGCCAAGGCTTTAGCCATATTGTTGGTGTCGATGCCCAGTCCCCAAGAAAACTTGAACTCCATTGATCCATCTGGAGTGAATAAAACTATGCCCCTCATTTCCACCCTAGAATTTCCTTTAGAAGCGCTGTCAGTGAACAAAGCTCTCCTATTAACAGAACGAAGCCACGATTTGAGATCATCGTGCATCAACCTTATTTCCCACATTTTCTTTTTTGGAGCGAGGGGCGTCGAGGAAGGCTTGGGGCCAAGCCTGTTTAGACAAGCATCTGCGGTGGGATTAGCACATGGCACACTCCAAATTTGTGAGAGGCAATCTCCCAGCAGACCAAGGATTTTGGCTGCCACTTGGTCATCCCTCTCATTTCTCTCTCTAAAAACGCGAGAATTTCTTTCCAACCAAATTTTCCAGATGACAATCTTGGGGAGTGCCATCCAGCTTGATTTGGCACTTTTTGACTTGAGACTGAAGGGAGATTTGGAGGCCCAGTGAAGAAACAGGGTCTGAGGATTTCCAGTAGGGATATTAGCCTGTTCTGGAAGAGACGATTTCCATACACTTTGGGAAAAATCACATGAGATAAGAATGTGATCTGTGTTTTCGTCATGAGAGAGTCAAAAGGGGCAATGCGTGGGGCCTTCCCACCCTTTTTTCTGGAGATTAGCCCCTGTAAGAATTTTATCCTGAAGAGCCATCCAAGTGAACAAGTTGATTTTGGGGAGACTTTTTACAGCCCAAATTCTCTTCCAAAGGTCAGAGTTATCATGGTTCGCTGTGTTTGCAAGAAGATGGTAGCCAATAGCGATAGAATACTTGCCCGATCTGTTTCCCCATCCTCTGGAGTCTTTGTCGGAGCTAGTTGTGGGGGGTTTACCTTTTAACATTTGGAGAAGCTGTCTCTTAGCGTCGGTCATTTGGGGAGGACAAGGGATATTCCAATCCTTCTAGGAGCCATCTTGGTTCCAAACTGAGATATCCCAAATGGTGGTGATGCTAATGTTGAGCAGATGGGTTTTAAGGTCTTCCAAGTCACAAGACTGATCCAGAGGGGGGTCTCCCATGATCGAATCCCCCTAGATCTTAATTTGTTTTCCATTCCCTAGGATCCACATTAACTGGGTCAAGAAAAAGGGGAGGGATTTAAGGAGGATGGGAAGAATAGCAAAGCCTTTTCTGGTAGTAGGAGGGTGATCAAGGCATCGGAGGTGATTGTTTAAGAAGTATTTTTTCCAAAGGGTTGTTTTACACCATGAGGGTTTTCCAGAGATAATGTTCCAAATTTGCTTAGCGACTAGAGCAAGATTTTGAAGGGCTAGTTTTCGGATCTACAGTCCCCCATTTAGCCAGGGTTTGGTAGCTGTCTCCCAGCTGACCAAGTGGAGCTTCTTCTCATTGTGCTTTCCTCCCTTCCACAGGACGTTTTTGAAAAGGGACTCAATGCTATTGAGGATTCCTTTGGTGTCCAAAAGGATGGAGCTTTGGTAAATCAGGATGCTGGAGAGGACTGACTTGATGAGGATGACTTTATCGGCTGGGTTCAACCAGGTCGCTCCCTAGGTGTTAATCCTGTTCTTGATTTTTTCAATAAGGGGAAGCTAGGAGGATGATTTTGGGGCGGTTTTAAATATGGGGACCCCAAGTTATTTGAAATCGATCCACTGGGAGCTCCCTTTGATGCCAAGGATTTTGCTGATGTCGACGAGGTCCCTGGGAGAACGGTTCGAGGAAAAAAATTGGTTTTTGTTGTAGTTTATGAGACTGCCTGAGGCTTCTTGGTAAATGTCAATCTCTCTTTTGAAAAGTCTTGTCGAGATCATGCTTGCACCTCCAAGGAGGATCGTATCATCAACAAACTAGGCATGGTTTACATTCTTGACCCTTTGGGATATACGAAGCCCAAGAAGCTCATTATTTTGTTGGCAATAGTCAAGTTGGAAACTGAGGACAGAGGCTTGGATAACATAGAGCATGGGAGACAGAGGGCAGCCTTGACGGAGACTATGGGAAGCTTTGAAAAAGTTAACCGTGCGACCATTTACTAACATAATAACCATTTATTAATTATTAATTATTAATATCAATATATATTAATATGAATAATTAATATTGATATTTAATATATATATATATATATATATATATATTGTTTGTTGTTATTATTTAATTTTGTTACATTGCCTTACGGTTCATGATGCTTTGTCCTCTAAGCATATTTTATAAAACTAGTTTATAATTTAAATATTGTCAGTAAAACCATGTGCCATTTCATAAAACCATGAGCTATTTCACTTTGTTTTTAAACTTTTCCCCTTTTATTTCTTTGTTGATAATTTTTTGTTTTGTTTTTTTATTCTTCATTTTCGCTCTCGTTCTTGCTTCATATTTGGGGTGGAATTAATACTTCTTCAATGAAATTCAAAGGCCAAAGGCCAATTTTTGGTTAAAAACCAATTTTAACTAGAGAAACTCTAAATATGGATGGCTAAAATCCATTGTGAGGTCAAAGACCTAAATTCAAGGAAACCTCGAACATGTTTTTTAACTTTTCTTTTTAACTTATGTTTTTTAACATTTCCCCTTTTATTTCTTTTGTTGATAATTCTTTTTCCTTTTTTTGTTTTTTTTTATTCTTCATAATTCTTTTTCTTTTAATGTTTTTTTTTATTCTTCATTTTTCCCTCTCCTTCTTACTTCATATTTGGAGTGGAATTAATACTTCTTCAATAAAATTCAAATGGCCAAAGGCCAATTTTTGGTCAAAAACCAATTTTTACCAGAGAAACTCTGAATACGGATGGCTAAAATCCATTGTGATGTCAAAGACCTAAATTCAAGAAACCTGGACATTTTGGCCACAAGTCGAAGATCAACAGAAGCCCTAGGAAGGGTTGGATCTGATACCAATGTAATATCCGTATTTGGATATTCTCAATGATTACTTAATTGAATAATCAACCAATGGAAAATAATTCCATATGAAAATATAAAATAAATATTAAAGATGAATGATGATAAAAAATTATAAAGTGAGTGCCATATATATATTAATTGTAAAGGAATTTTGGATACCATTCATGAAAGAATGCGTCATTTTAAAATAGTTTACTAATAACCATTTATTAATTATTAATTATTAATATCAATATATATTAATATTAATAATTAATATTGATATATATATATATATATATATATATATATATATA
>LPNX010615894.1:0-142846 GCA_001517045.1 Pseudotsuga menziesii
TGGCCAAGCAAAGGTCTAAGAGATGCTATTTTTTCGACTTTCTTGTAATGGAAATTTGAAAGAGAATTTAGGTACCCATTTGAGAGATAACCATGCATGCACACTTTCCCGGGATTTCAATTTATTTTGAACCTTGGTCAAACTTGGTCAAACAAAGGCCTAAAAGGTTGCACTTTTTTCCAATTTCTTAGAAATCAAATTTAAAAGTAGATTTAGATACCCATTTAATAGGCACACATAAAAATGTGCACAACGATGTTTCACTTTTAAGCAATTTCTTGGAATTAAAATTTAATCATTGATTCAAATGCGCATTTGGAAGATAAGAGTGGATGCCAAATTTCACGATGTTGAGAGCTATTTTCGGCATCTTTAAGCCAAACCCTAACAAAACTGCAAGATGCAGTCTCAGCTTTGACCAAATTCTTAGAATTGAAACCTGATCATAGGTTTGGATACATATTGGATAGACAAGAATGCATGCCAACTTTTGCGACGTTTCGATCTATGTTGACCCCCTTTAAGCCCAACCCTGTCGAAACCACAAGAAGGAGTTTCACTTTCAAGCAGTTTCTTAGAATTTAAATTTGATCATAAATTTGGATGCCCATTTGATGAGCAAGTGTGCATGCAAAGTTTTGAGACATTCCAAAATATTTTCACCACCTCTAAGCCCAACCTTAGCAAAACCGCACAACGGAGTTTCACGTTTGACTAATTTCTCAAAATCAAAATTTAATTGTAGATTTATCGGCGCATTTGGTAGATAAGAGTGCATGCTAACTTTCATGATGTTCAGAGCTATTTTGGTCGTTATTCAAGGTTGGTCAAGTAAAGGTCTAAGAGATATTATTTTTTTCGGCTTTCTTGCAATTGAAATTTGAAAGAGAATTTAGGTAACCATTTGAGAGATAACCATGCATACAAACTTTCAGGGGATTTTGAGCTATTTTGGACCTTAGGCAAACTTGGTGAAACCAAGACATAAAAGGTTGCATTTGTTTCCAATTTCTCAAAGCCATTTTCCCCTCCTTTAAGCCAAACCTTAGCGAAATCGAATGATGGAGTTTCACTTTTGACCAAATTCTCGGAGTTGAAATTTGATCATAGATTTGGATGCCCATTTGATATAAAAATGTGCATGCCAACTTTTTCAATGTTCTGGGATATTTGGACCCCTTTGCGCCCAACTCTAACAAAAATGCACGACGGAGTTTCCCTTCTAACCAATTTCTCGGAATTGAAATTTGATCATAGATTTGGATACCCATTTGATAGAGAAGCATGCACTCCGAGCTATTTTCACCCCCTTTAACCCCAATCTTGGTGAAACCGCACAATGGAGTTTTACTTTTAACCAATTTATTGGAATTAAAATTTAATCATAGATTTAAATGTGCATTTGGAAGATAAGAGTGCATGCCAACTTTCATGATGTTAAGAGCTATTTTTCGGCATCTTTAAGCAAAACCCTAACAAAACAGCACGATGGAGCCTGAGCTTTGACCAAATTCTTAGAATTAAAACTTTATCATAGGTTTCGATGCATATTGGATAGACAAGCATGCACGCCAACTTTCGTGATGTTTCAAGCTATTTTGACCCCCTTTAAGCCTAACCCTGTCGAAACGGCATGACGAAGTTTCACTTTTGAGCAGTTTCTTAGAATTTAAATTTGATCATAAATTTGGATGCCCATTTGATGAACAAGCGTGGATGCAAAATTTTGGGACAGTCCAAAATATTTGTACCCCCTTTAAGCCCAACCTTAGAAAAATCGAAAAATGAAGTTTCACGTTTGACTAATTTCTCAAAATTAAAATTTAATCGTAGATTTATCAGCACATTCAGTAGATAAGAGTGCATGCTAACTTTCATGATGTTCAGAGTTATTTTCAACTCCTTTAAGACAAACCCTAACAAAACCGCACAATGGAGTTTTGCTTTTGACCAACTTCTAAGAATTGAAACTTGATCATAGATTTGGATGCCCATTAGATAAACAAGCATGCACAACAACTTTCACAACGATCCAAGCTATTTTGACCACAGTTAAGCCCAACCGTAGCAAAAACACGTGACGAAGTTTCACTTTTGAGCAGTTTCTTATAATTGAAATTTGATCATAGATTTTAAGGCCCATTTGATAGACAAGTGTGCACGTGAAATTTCGAGACGTTCTAAAATATTTCACCCCTTTAATCCCAACCTCAGCAAAAATAATACAACAGAGTTTCACTTTTGAATAATTTCTCAAGATTAAAATTTGAATGTAGATTTATCTTACCATTTGGTAGATACCATTGCACACCAACTTTCACGATGTTTGAAGTTATTTTGGTCATTATTTAAGGTTGGTTAAGCAAAGGTCTAAGAGATGCTATATTTTCGACTTTCTTGTAATTGAAATTTCAAAGAGAATTTAGGTACCCATTTGAGAGATAACCATGCATACACACTTTCAAGGGATTTCGAGTTATTTTGGACCTTGGTCAAACTTAGTCAAACCAAGGCCTAAAAGTCTAATTTCTTAGAAATCAAATTTAAAAGTAGATTTAGATACCCATTTCGGCACTTAGTCAAGGTTGGTCAAACCAAGTTCTAGGAAATGCACTTTTCTTGACTTTCTCGAAATTGAAATTTGAAACTGTATTTAGGTACCCATTTGAGAGATAATCCCTACATGTAGATTTTTGGGGGATTGCAAGCCATTTTGGAGCTCGGTCAAACTTCATCAAACCAAGGCCTAAAAACGTTGCATTTTTTCCATTTTCTGAAAATTCAAATTTTAAAGTAGATTTAGATACCCATTTCAAAGATAGGCATGGACACCTATTTTTATGAGATTTAGAGCTATTTTGGCCCTCATTCAAGGATGGTCCGACAAAAGTTGAAAAGAGGCACTTTTGTTGACTTTTTCATAAGTGAAATTTGAAAGTGGATTTAGGTACCCATTTCAATAAACAAGCGTACACACTAACGTTCGCGACGTTCCGAGCTATTTCACTCCCTTTAAGTGCAACCTTAGTGAAAGCGCATGATAAAGTTTTTTGTTTGACCAATTTCTTAGAATTGAAATATGATCATATATTTAGATGCCCATTTGGTAGATAAGAGTGCATGCCAAATTTAGTGACGTTTAGAGCTCCTTTTCCCTCCTTTAAGACAAACCTTAGTGAAACCACATGACGGAGTTTCACTTTTTACCAAATTCCCAGAATTGAAATTTGATCATAGATTTGGATACCTGTTTGATATACAAGCGTGCACGCCAAATTTTGTAATGTTGAGAGATATTTGGACCCGCTTTAAGCCGAACTATAGCGAAAATGCACGATGAAGTTTCAGTTTTGACAATTTTCTCGCAATTGAAATTTGATCATAGATTTGGATGCCCATTTGATAGACAAGCATGCACTCCAAATTTCATGACGTTTTGAACTATTTGCACCCCCTTTAACCCCAACCTTTGTGAAACCACACGACGAAGTTTCACTGTTTACAAATCTATCGGAATTAAAATTTGATCATATCTTTTGATGCACATTTGGATGATAAGTGTGCACGCAACTTTCATGATGTTCAGAGTTATTTTCAGCTCTTTTAATCCAAACCCTAACAAAACTGTACGATGGAGGTTCACTTTTGACGTACTTCTTAGGATGGAAACTTAATCATAGATTTGGATGCCCATTGGATAAATAATCATGCACGCCAAATTTTGCAATGTTTCGAGCTATTATTTTGACCCCTTTTAAGCCTTACCATAGTGAAACTGCACAACAGAGTTCACTTTTGAGCAATTTCTCAAAATTGAAATTTGCTCATAAATTTGGATGTCCATTTGATAGACAAGCTTGCACATGAAATTTCACGATGTTGCGAAATATTTTCACCTGCTTTAAGCCCAACCTTAGGAAAACTGCACAACGGAGTTTCACATTTGACTAATTTCTCAAAATTAAAATTTAATCATAAATTCATCAGCGCATTTGGTAGATAAGAGTGCATGCTAACTTTCATGATATTCGGAGCTATTTTAGTCGTTATTCAAGGTTGGTCAAGTAAAGGTCTAAGAAATGTTATTTCTTCGTCTTTCTTGTAATTGAAATTTGAAAGAGAATTTAGGTAACCATTTGAGAGATAACCATGCATACAAACTTTCAGGGGATTTTGAGCTATTTTGGACATTGGGCAAACTTGGTGAAACCAAGGCCTAAAAGGTTGCATTTATTTCCAATTTCTCAGCCATTTTCCCCTCCTTTAAGCCAAACCTTAGAAAAATCAAATGATGGAGTTTCACTTTTGACTGGATTCTTGGAGTTGAAATTTGATCATAGACTTGGATGCCCGTTTGATATAAAAATGTGCACGCTAACTTTTGCAATGGTCTGAGCTATTTGGATCACTTCAAGCACAACTCTAGCGAAAATGCACGACGAAGTTTCACTTCTGACAAATTTCTCAGAATTGAAATTTGATCATAGATTTGGATGATCGTGCACTCCAACTTTCATGATGTTTTGAGATATTTTCACCCCCTTTAACCCGAATCTTAGCGAAACCACATGACGGAGTTTCACTCTTGACCAATTTCTTGGAATTAAAAATTGATCATATATTTAGATGAGCATTTGGAAGATAAGAGTGCAGGCCAATTTTCATGATGTTCAGATTTATTTTCGACTCCTTTAAGCCAAACCCTAACAAAACTGCACGATGGAGTTTCTCTTTTGACCAACTTCTAAGAATTGAAACTTGATCATAGATTTGGATGCCCATTAGATTAACAAGCATGTACCCCAACTTTTGCAACATTCCAAGCTCTTTTGACCACCTTTAAGCCCAACCCTAGCGAAAACGCATGACGAAGTTTCACTTTTGAGTAGTTTCTTATAATTGAAATTTGATCATAGATTTCAATGCCCATTTGATAGACAAGCGTTCACGTGAAATTTTGAGACGTTCCAAAATATTTCACCCCCTTTAATCCCAACCTCATCTAAACCATAGTATAGAGTTTCACTTTTGACTAATTTCTAAGAATTAAAATTTGATCGTAGATTTATCTTAACATTTGGTAGATAACAGTGCACACCAACTTTCACGATGTTCGAAGTTATTTTGGTCGTTATTCAAGGTTGGTCAAGAAAAGGTCTAAGAGATGCTATTTTTTTGACTTTCTTGTAATTGAAATTTCAAAGAGAATTTAGATACCCATTTGAGAGATAACCATGCATACACACTTTCAGGGGATTTTGAGCTATTTTGGACCTTGGTCAAACTTGGTCAAACGAAGGCCTAAAAGGTTGCACTTTTTTCCAATTTCTTAGAATTCAAATTTAAAAGTAGATTTAGATGCCCATTTAAGAGGCACACATATTTTTGTGAATTTCGAGTTATTTCGGCACTTAGTTAAGGTTGGTCAAACCAAGTTCTAAGAAATACACTTTTCTTGACTTTCTTGAAATTGAAATTTGAAACTGTATTTAGGTACCAATTTGAGAGATAATCCCTACATGTAGATTTTTTTGGGATTGTGAGCCAATTTGGACCTTGGTCAAACTTTGTCAAACCAGGGCCTAAAATGTTGCATTTCTCCCATTTTCTTAAAATTCAAATTTTGAAGTAGATTTAGATACCCATTTCAAAGATAGGCTTGGACACCTATTTTTAGGCTATTTGGAGCTATTTTGGCCCTCATAAAAGGATGGTCAAACAAAAGCTGAAAAGATGCACTTTTTTTTACTTTTTAAGAAGTGAAATTTGAAAGTAGATTTATGTACCCATTTCAATAAACAAGCGTCCACGCTAACTTTCGCGACGTTACGACCTATTTCACTCCCTTTAAGTGCAACCTTAGCGAAAGGGCATGATAAAGTTTCTCTTTTGACCAATTTCTTAGAATTGAAATATGATCATAGATTTAGATGCCCAATTGGTAGATAAGAGTGCATGCCAAATTTAGTGATGTTCAAAGCTCATTTCCCTTTAAGCCAAACCTTAGCGAAACCACATGATGGAGTTTCACTTTTGGTCAAATTCCCAAAATTGAAATTTAATCATAGATTTGGATGCCCAGTTGATATACAAGTGTGCACACCAAATTTTGCAATGTTTCGAGCTATTTGGACCCGCTTTAAGCCAAACTCTAGCGAAAATGCACGATGAAGTTTCACTTTTGACAATTTTCTTGCAATTGAAATTTGATCATAGATTTGGATGCTCATTTGATAAAAAAGCATGCACTCCAACTTTCATGATGTTTCGAGCTATTTTCACCGCCTTTAACTCCAACCTTTTCAAAACTGCACAACAGAGTTTCACTTTTTACAAATTTCACAATGTTCATAGTTATTTTCAGCTCCTTTAAGCCAAACCTTAACAAAATTGTACGATCAAGTTTCACTTTTGACGTACTTCTTAGAATAGAAACTCGATTATAGATTTCGATGCCCATTGGATAAACAATCATGCACGCCAAATTTTGCAACGTTTCGAGCTATTATTTTGAACCCTTTTAAGCCCAACCCTAGTGAAACCTCATGACAAAGTTTCACTTTTGAGTAGTTTCTCAGAATTCAAATTTGCTCATACTTGGTCAAACCAAGGCCTAAAAGCTTGCACTTTTTCCTTTAAGCCAAACCTTAGCAAAATCGAATGATGGAGTTTCAATTTTGACCAAATTCTCGGAGTTGAAATTTGATCATAGATTTGGATGCCCGTTTGATATAAAAATGTGCACGCCAACTTTTGCAATGGTTAGAGCTATTTGGACCCCTTCGAGGCCAACTCTAGAAAAAATGAATGACGGAGTTTCACTTCTGACTAATTTCTCAGAATTGAAATTTGATCATAGATTTGGATGACCCTTTGATAGATAACCATGCCCTCCAACTTTCGCGACGTTTTGAGCTATTTTCACCCCCTGTGACCCCAATCTTAGCGAAACCGCATGACAGAGTTTCACTCTTGACAAATTTCTTGGAATTAATATTTGATGATAGATTCAGATGTGCATTTGGAAGATAAGAGTGCACACCAACTTTCATGATGTTCAGAGTTATTTTCGACTCCTTTAAGCCAAACCCTAACAAAATTGCACGATGGAGTTTCGCTTTTGAACAACTTCTAAGAATTGAAACTTGATCATAGATTTGGATGCCCATTTTATAAACAAGCATGCATGCCAACTTTCACAACGTTCCAAGCTATTTTGACCACCTTTAATCCCAACCCTAGCAAAACAGCATGACGAAGTTTCACTTTTGAGCAGTTTCGTATAATTGAAATTTGATCATAGATTTGAAAGCCCATTTGATAGACAAGCGTGCATGCGAAATTTCGAGATGTTCCAAAATATTTCACCCCCTTTAATCCCAACCTGAGCAAAACCATACAACAGATTTTCACTTTTGACTAATTTCTCAGAATTAAAATTTGATTGTATCTTAGCATTTGGTAGATAACAGTGCACACCAACTTTAACGATGTTCAAAGCTATTTTGGTCATTATTCAAGTTTTGTCAAGCAAAGGTCTAAGAGATGCTATTTTTTTGACTTTCTTGTAAGTGAAATTTCAAAGAGAATTTAGGTACCCATTTGAGAGATAACCACGCATACACACTTTCAGGGGATTTCGAGCTATTTTGGACCTTGGTCAAACTTGGTCAAACCAAGGCCTAAAAGGTTGCACTTTTTTCCAATTTCTTAGAAATCAAATTTAAAAGTATATTTAGATACCCATTTAAGAGGCACACATAAAAACGTGCACAACGGAGTTTCAATTTTAACGAATTTCTTGGAATTAAAATTTAATCATTGATTTAAATGCGCATTTGGCAAATAAGAGTGCATGCTAAATTTCACGATGTTAAGAGCTATTTTCGGCATCTTTAAGCCAAAGCCTAACAAAACTGGAATATGCAGTCTCAGCTTTGACCAAATTCTCATAATTGAAACCTGATCATAGGTTTGGAGGCATATTGGATAGACAAGCATGCACGCCAACTTTCACGACGTTTCGAGCTATTTCGACCCCTTTTAAGCCCAAACCTGTCAAAACCACACGAAGGATTTTTGCTTTTGGAGCAGTTTCTTAGAATTTAAATTTGATCATAAATTCAGATGCCCATTTGATGAACAAGTGTGCATGCAAACTTTTGAGCCATTCCAAAATAAGTGTGCATGCCAACTTTTAGGATGTTCAGAGTTATTTTCAGCTCTTTTAAGCCAAACCCTAACAAAACTGTACGATGAAGGTTCACTTTTGACATACTTCTTAGGATGGAAACTTGATCATAGATTTGGATGCCCATTGGATAAACAATCATGCATGCCAAATTTTGCAACATTTCGAGCTATTATTTTGACCCCTTTTAATCCCAACCCTAGTGAAACCACATGACAGAGTTTCACTTTTGAGCAGTTTCGCAGAATTGAAATTTGCTCATAGATTTGGATGTCCATTTGATAGAACAAGCTTGCACATGAAATCTCACGATGTTGCAAAATAGTTTCACCTACTTTAAGCCCAACCTTAGCAAAAATGCACAACGGAGTTTCACGTTTGACTAATTTCTCAAAATTAAAATTTAATCGTAGATTTATCAGT
Source organism: Pseudotsuga menziesii (assembly GCA_001517045.1). NCBI lineage: Eukaryota > Viridiplantae > Streptophyta > Pinopsida > Pinales > Pinaceae > Pseudotsuga > Pseudotsuga menziesii. The sequence continues at coordinate 8,615 of LPNX010615894.1, forward strand.
GCATTTGGTAGATAAGAGTGCATGCTAAGTTTCATAATTTTTGGAGCTATTTTGGTCGTTATTCAAGGTTGGTCAAGTAACCATTTGAAAGATAACCATGCATACAAACTTTTAGGGGATTTCGAGCTATTTTGGACCTTAGGCAAACTTGGTGAAACGAAGGCCTAAAAGGTTGCTTTTGTTTCCAATTTCTCAGCCATTTTCCCCTCCCTTAAGCCAAACCTTAGCAAAATCAAATGATCCAAGCTATTTGGACCACTTCAAGCCCAACTCTAGCGAAAATGGACGACGAAGTTCCACTTTTGACCAATATCTCATAATTGAAATTTGATCATATATTTGGATGCCCGTTTGATAGATAACCATGCACTCCAACTTTCACGATGTTTTGAGCCATTTTCACCCCCTTTAACCCAAATCTTAGTGAAACCACATGACAGAGTTTCACTCTTAACCAATTTCTCGGAATTAAAATTTGATCATAGATTTCAATGCCCATTTGATAGACAAGCGTGCACACAAAATTTTGAGGTGTTCCAAAATATTTCACCCCCTTTAATACCAACCTAATCTAAACCATACAACAGAGTTTCACTTTTGACTAATTTCTAAGAATTAAAATTTGATCGTAGATTTATCTTAACATTTGGGAGAAAATAGTGCACACCAAATTTCACGGTGTTTGAAGTTACTTTGGTTGTTATTCAAGGTAGGTCAAACAAAGGTCTAAGAGATGCTATTTTTTCGACTTTCTTGTAATTGAAATTTCAAAGAGAATTTAGATACCCATTTAAGAGATAACCATGCATACACACTTTCAGGGGATTTCGAGCTATTTTGGACCTTGGTCAAACTTGGTCAAACCAAGGCCTAAAAGGTTTCACTTTTTTCCAATTTCTTAGAAATCAAATTTAAAAGTAGATTTAGATGCCCATTAAAGAGGCACACATTTTTTTGCGAATTTCGAGTTATTTCGGCACTTAGTTAAGGTTGGTCAAACCAAGTTCTAAGAAATGCACTTTTCTTCACTTTCTCGAAATTGAAATTTGAAACTGTATTTAGGTACGTATTTGAGAGATAATCCCTACATGTAGATCTTTTTGGCATTGTGAGCCATTTTGGACCTTGGTCAAACTTTGTCAAACCAAGGCCTAAAATGTTGCAATTTTCCCATTTTCTTCAAATTCAAATTTTGAAGTAGATTTAGATACCCATTTCAAAGATAGGAATGGACACCTATTTTTATGCTATTTGGAGCTATTTTGGCCCTCATTCAAGGATGGTCAAACAAAATTTGAAAAGATGCACTTTTGTTGACTTTTGAAGAAGTGAAATTTGAAAGTAGATTTATCTACCCATTTCAATAAACAAGCGTACATGCTAACTTTCGCGACGTTCTGAGCTATTTCACTCCCTTTCAGTGCAACCTTAGCAAAAGCACACGATAAAGTTTCTCTTTTGACCAATTTCTTAGAATTGAAATATGATCATAGATTTAGATGCCCATTTGGTAGATAAGAGCGCATGCCAAATTTAGTGATGTTCAGAGCTCTTTTTCCCTCCTTTAAGCCAAACCTTAGAGAAACCGCATGATGGAGTTTCACTTTTGACCAAATTCCTAGAATTGAAATTTGATCATAGATTTGGATGCCCGGTTGATATACAAACGTGTATGCAAAATTTTGCAATGTTTCAAGCTTTTTGGACCCGCTTTAAGTTGAACTCTAGTGAAAATGTACGACGAAGTTTCAGTTTTGACAATTTTCTCGCAATTGAAATTTGATCATAGATTTGGTTGCCCATTTGATAGAGAAGTGTGCACTCCAACTTTCACAACATTCTGAGCTATTTTCACCCCCTTTAAACCCAACCTTTGCGAAACCGTACAGCGGAGTTTCACTTTTTACAAATTTCTCGTAATTAAAATTTGATCATTTATTTTGATGCTCATTTGGATGATAAGTGTGCATGCCAACTTTCACGATGTTCATAGTTATTTTCAGCTCCTTTAATCCAAACCTTAAAAAAATTGTAGGATTGAGTTTCACTTTTGACGTACTTCTTAGAATAGAAACTTGATTATAGATTTGGATGCCCATTGGATAAACAATCATGCACACCAAATTTTGCAATGTTTCGAGCTATTATTTTGACCCTTTTTAAGCCCAACCCTAGTGAAACCGCATGACAGAGTTTCGTTTTTGAGTAGTTTCTCAGAATTCAAATTTGCTCATACTTGGTCAAACCAAGACCTAAAAGCTTGCACTTTTTCCTTTAAGCCAAATCTTAGCGAAATTGAAAGATGGAGTTTCAATTTTGACCAAAATCTCGGAGTTGAAATTTGATCATAGATATGGATGGTCGTTTGATATAAAAACGTGCACGCCAACTCTTGCAATGGTCCGAGCTATTTGGACCCCTTCGAGCCCAACTCTAGAGAAAATGAACAACGGAGTTTCACTTCTAACTAATTTCTCATAATTGAAATTTGATCATAGATTTGGATGCCCATTTGATAGATACCCGTGCACTCCAACTTTCACGATGTTTTGAGATATTTTCACCCCATGTAACCCCAATCTTAGTGAAACCACATGACGGAGTTTCACTCTTGAAAAATTTCTCATAATTAAAATTTGATGATAGATTTAGATGTGCATTTGGAAGATAAGACTGCATGCCAACTTTCATGAGGTTCAGAGTTATTTTCGACTCCTTTAAGCCAAATCGTAACAAAACCGCACGATGGAGTTTCGCTTTTAACCAACTTCCAAGAATTGAAGCCTGATCATAAATTTTGATGCCCATTAGATAAACAAGCATGCACGCCAACTTTCGCAATGTTCCAAGTTGTTTTGACCACCTTTAATCCCAACCCTAGCAAAAAACCATGACGAAGTTTCACTTTTGAGCAGTTTTGTATAATTGAAATTTTATCATAGATTGGAATGTCCATTTGATAGACAAGCGTGCATGCAAAATTTCGAGACGTTCCAAAATATTTCACCCCCTTTAATCCCAACCTCAGCAAAACCATACAACAGAGTTTCACTTTTGACTAATTTCTCAGAATTAAAATTTGATCGTAGATTTATCTTAGCATTTGGTAGATAACAGCGCACACCAACTTTCAGGATGTTCGAAGTCATTTTGGTCATTATTCAAGGTTGGTCAACCAAAGGTCTAAGAGATGCTATTTTTTCAACTTTCTTGTAAGTGAATTTTGAAAGAGAATTTAGGTACCCATTTGAAAGATAACCATGCATACACACTTTCAGGGGATTTCGAGCTATTTTGGACCTTGGTCAAACTTGGTCAAACCAAGGCCTAAAAGGTTGCACTTTTTTCCAATTTCTTAGAAACCAAATTTAAAAGTAGATTTAGATACACATTTAAGAGGCACACATAAAAACGTGCACAATGGAGTTTCACTTTTAACCAATTTCTTGGAATTAAAATTTAGATTTTCGGCTTTCTTGTAATTGAAACTTGAAAGAGAATTCAGGTACCCATTTGAGAGATAACCATGCATACAAACGTTCAGGGGATTTCGAGCTATTTTGGACCTTAGGAAAACTTGGTGAAACCAAGACATAAAAGGTTGCATGTGTTTCCAATTTCTCAAAGCCATTTTCCCCTCCTTTAAGCCAAACCTTAGCGAAATCGAATGATGGAGTTTCACTTTTGACCAAATTGTCAGAGTTGAAATTTGATCATAGATTTGGATGCCCATTTGATGTAAAAAAGCGCACGCCAACTTTTGCAATTATCCAAGCTATTTGGACCCCTTCGAGCCCAACTCTAGCAAAAATGCACAACGGAGTTTCACTTCTAACTAATTTCTTAGAATTGAAATTTGATCATAGATTTGGATGCTCGTTTGATAGATAACTGTGCACTCCAACTTCCGCAATGTTTTGAGGTATTTTCACCCCTTGTAACCCAATTATTAGCGAAACCGCATGACAGAGTTTCACTTTTGACAAATTTCTCAAAATTAAAATTAGATCATAGATTTAGATGTACATTTGGAAGATAAGAGTGCAGGCCAAGTTTCATGACGTTTAGAGTTATTTTCGACTCCTTTAAGCCAAACCCTAACAAAAACCGCACGATGGAGTTTCGCTTTTCACCAACTTCTAAGAATTGAAACTTGATCATAGTTTTGGTTTCCCATTAGATAAATAAGCATGCACGCCAACTTTCGCAACATTCCAAGCTATTTTGACCACCTTGAAGCTCAACCCTAGCGAAAACGCATGATGAAGTTTCACTTTTGAGCAGTTTCTTATAACTGAAATTTGATCATCGATTTGAATGCCCATTTGATAGACAAGTGTGCACACAAAATTTTGAGACGTTCCAAAATATTTCACCCCTTTAATCCCAACCTCAGCAAAACCATACAACAGAGTTTCACTTTTGACTAATTTCTCAGAATTAAAATTCGATCGTAGATTTATATTAGCATTTGGTAGATACCAGTGCACAGCAACTTTCACAATGTTCGAAGTTATTTTTGTCATTATTTAAGGTTGGTCAAGCAAAGTTCTAAGAGATGCTATTTTTTCGAATTTCTTGTAATTGAAATTTGAAAGAGGATTTAGGTACCCATTTGAGAGATAACCATGCATACACACTTTCAGGGGATTTCGAGCTATTTTGGACATTGGTCAAACTTCGTCAAACCAAGCCCTAAAAGTCCAATTTCTTAGAAATCAAATTTAAAAGTAGATTTAGATACCCATTTCGGCACTTAGTCAAGGTTGGTTAAACCAAGTTCTAAGAAATGCCCTTTTCTTGACTTTCTCGAAATTGAAATTTGAAATTGTATTTAGGTACCCATTTGAGAGATAATCCCTACATGTAGATTTGTTTGGGATTGCGAGCCATTTTGGACCTCAGTCAAACTTTATTAAACCAAGGCCTAAAATGTTGCATTTTTTCCATTTTCTGAAAATTCAAATTTTAAAGTATATTTAGATACCCATTTCAAACATAGGAATGGACACCTACTTTTATGAGATTTGGAGCTATTTTGGTCCTCATTCAAGGATGGTTAAACAAAATTTGAAAAGATACACTTTTGTTGACTTTTCTAGAAGTGAAATCTGAAAGTGTATTTAGGTACCCATTTCAAAAAACAAGCGTACACACTAACTTTCGCGATGTTTTGAGCTATTTCACTCCCTTTAAGTGCAACCTTAGCGAAAGTGCACAATAAAGTTTATCGCTTGACCAATTTCTTAGAATTGAAATATGATCATATATTTAGATGCCCATTTGGTAGATAAGAGTGCATGCAAAATTTAGTGATGTTCAGAGCTCTTTTTCCCTCCTTCAAGCCAAACCTTAGCGAAACCACATGACGGAGTTTCACATTTGACCAAATTCCTAGAATTAAAATTTGATCATCGATTTGGATACTCGTTTGATACACAAGCGTGCATACTAAATTTTGTAATTTTTCGAGCTATTTGGACCCGCATTAAGCCAAACTATAGTGAAAATGCACGATGAAGTTTCACTTTTGACAATTTTCTCGCAATTGAAATTTGATCATAGATTTGGATGCCCATTTGAAAGACAAGCGTGCACTCCAACTTTTGCAACGTTCTAAGTTATTTTCACCCCCTTTAACCCCAACCTTTGCGAAACCGCATGACACAATTTCACTGTTTACAAATTTATTAGAATTAAAATTTGATCATATCTTTTGATGCACATTTGGATGATAAGTGTGCACGCCAACTTTCACGATGTTCATAGTTATTTTCAGCTCCTTTAAGCCAAACCCTAACAAAACTGTACGCTAGAGGTTCACTTTTGACTTACTTCTTAGAATGGAAACTTGATCATAGATTAGGATGCCCATTGGATAGACAATCATGCACGCCAAATTTTGCAATGTTCCGAGTTATTATTTTGACCCCTTTTAAGCCCAACCCTAGTGAAACCGCACGACAGAGTTTCAATTTTGAGCAGTTTCTTAGAATTGAAATTTGCTCATAGATTTGGATCTCCATTTGAGATAGAAAATCTTGCCCATGAAATTTCACGACGTTGTGCAATATTTTCACCCGCTTTAAGCCCAACCTTAGCAAAACTGCACAACGGAGTTTCACGTTTGACTAATTTCTCAAAATTAAAATTTAATCATAGATTTATCGACACATTTGGTAGATAAGAGTGCATGCTAACTTTCATGATTATCGGAGCTATTTTTTCGTTATTCAAGGTTGGTCAAGTAAATGTCTAAGAGATTTTATTTTTTCGAATTTCTTGTAATTGAAATTTCAAAGAGAATTTAGGTAACCATTTGAGAGATAACCATGCATTCAAACTTTCAAGGGATTTCAAGCTATTTTGGACCTTAGGAAAACTTGGTGAAACCAAGGCCTAAAAGGTTGCATTTGTTTCCAATTTCTTAGCCATTTTCCCCTCCTTTAAGCATAACCTCAGCAAAATCGAATGATGGAGTTTCACTTTTGACCAAATTCTCAGAGTTAAAATTTGATCATAGATTTGGATGCCCATTTGATATAAAAATGTGCATGCTAACTTTTGCAATGGTCCGAGCTATTTGGACCCCTTTCAGCCCAACTCTAGTGAAAATGCACGATGGAGTTTCTCTTCTGACCAATTTCTCAGAATTGAAATTTGATCATAGATTTGGATGCCTGTTTGATAGATAACCGTGCACTCCAACTTTCACAAAGTTTTGAGCTATTTTCACCCCCTTTTACCCCAAACTTAGCGAAACCACATGACGGAGTTTCACTCTTGACCAATTTTTTATAATTAAAATTTGATCATAGATTTACTTCCGCATTTGCAAGATAAGAGGGCACGCCAACTTTCATGATGTTCAGAGTTATTTTCGACTCCTTTCAGCCAAACCCTAACAAAAAAACACGATGGAGTTTCACTTTTGACCAACTTCTAAGAATTGAAACTTGATCATAGATTTGGATACCCATTAGATAAACAAGAATGCACGCCAACTTTCGTAATGTTCCAAGCTATTTTGTCCACCTTTAAGCCCAACCCTAGCAAAAACGCATTACGAAGTTCACTTTTGAGTAGTTTCTTATAATTGAAATTTGATCATAGATTTAAATGCCCATTTCATAGACAAGCGTGCATGCGAAATTTTGAGACGTTCCAAAATATTTCAACCCCTTAAATCCCAACCGCATCTTAACCATACAACAAAGTTTCACTTTTGACTAATTTCTAAGAATTAAAATTTTATCGTAGATTTGTGTTAACATTTGGTAGAAAACAGTGCACACCAACTTTCACGATGTTTGAAGTTATTTTGGTCATTATTAAGGGTTGGTCAAGCAAAGGTCTAAGAGATGCTATTTTTTTGACTTTCTTGTAATTGAAATATGAAAGATAATTTAGATACCCATTTGAGAGATAACCATGCATACACACTTTCAGGGGATTTCGAGCTATTTTGGACCTTGGTCAAATTACGTCAAACCTAGGCCTAAAAGGTTGCACTTTTTTCCAATTTCTTAGAAGTCAGATTTAAAAGTAGATTTAGATGCCCATTTAAGAGACACACATATTTTTGCTAATTTCGAGTTATTTCAGCACTTAGTTAAGGTTGGTCAAACCAAGTTCTAAGAAATGCACTTTTCTTAACTTTGTCGAAATTGAAATTTGAAATCGTATTTAGGTACCCATTTGAGAGATAATCCCTACATGTAGATTTTTTTGGGATTGCGAGCCATTTTGGACCTCGGTCAAACTTTGTCAAACCAAGGCCTAAAACGTTGCATTTTTTCCATTTTCTTAAAATTTAAATTTTAAAGTAGATTTAGATACCTGTTTCAAAGATAGGCATGGACACCTATTTTTATGCTATTTGGAGCTATTTTGGCCCGCATTCAAGGATGGTCAAACAAAAGTTGAAAAGATGCACTTTTGTTGACTTTTTAAGAAGTGAAATTTGAAAGTAGATTTATGTACCCAGTTCAATAAACAAGTGTACATGCTAACTTTCATGATGTTATGAGCTATTTCACTCCCTTTAAGTGTAACCTCAGCGAAAGCACATGATAAAGTTTCTCTTTTGACCAATTTCTTAGAATTGAAATATGATCATAGATTTAGCTTCCCATTTGGTAGATAAGAGTGCATGCCAAATTTAGTGATGTTTAGAGCTCTTTTTCCCTAATTTAAGCCAAATCTTAGCGAAACCGCATGATGGAGTTTCACTTTTAACCAAATTCCCAGAATTGAAATTTTATCATAGATTTGGATGCCCGGTTGATATACAAGCGTGCACACCGAATTTTGCAATGTTCCAAGCTATTTTCACCCCCTTTAACCCCAACCTTTGTGAAACTGCACAATGGAGTTTCACTTTTTACAAATTTCTCGGAGTTAAAATTTGATCCTTTCTTTTGATGTGCATTTGGATGATAAGTGTGCACACCAACTTTCATGATGTTCATAGTTATTTTCAGCTCCTTTAAGCCAAACTCTAACAAAATTGTATGATCAAGTTTCACTTTTAACGTACTTTGAGCTACTATTTTTATCGCTTTTAAGCCCAACCCTAGTGAAACCACACGACAGAGTTTCACTTTTGAGCAGTTTCTCAGGATTCAAATTTGCTCATACTTGGTCAAACCAAGGCCTAAAAGCTTGCACTTTTTCCTTTAATCGAAACCTTAGCGAAATCAAATGATGGAGTTTCAATTTTGACCAAATTCTTGGAGTTAAAATTTGATCATAGATTTGGATGCCCGCTAGATATAAAAACGTGCACGCCAACTTTTGCAACGGGCTGAGCTATTTGGACCCCTTCGAACCCAACTCTAGCGAAAATGAACGATGGAGTTTCACTTCTGACTAATTTCTCATAATTGAAATTTGATCATAGATTTGGATGCCCGTTTGATAGATAACTGTGCACTCCAACTTTCGTGACGTTTTGAGCTATTTTCACTCCCTATAGCCCCAATCTTAGCGAAACCGCATGACGAAGTTTCACTCTAGACAAATTTCTTAGACTTAAAATTTGATCATAGATTTAGATGTGCATTTGGAAGATAAGTGTGCACGCCAACTTTCATGATGTTTAGAGTTATTTTTTACTCCTTTAAGCCAAACCCTAACAAAACTGCACGATGGAGTTTCACTTTTGACCAACTTCTAAGAATTGAAAATTGATCATAGATTTGGATGCCAATTAGATAAACAACCATGCACGCCAACTTTCGCAACGTTCCAAGCTATTTTGACCACCTTTAAGCCCAACCCTAGTGAAAACGCATGATGAAGTTTCACTTTTGAGCAGTTTCGTATAATTGAAATTTGATCATAGATTTGAATGTCCATTTGATAGACAAGCATGCACATGAAATTTCGAGACGTTCCCAAATATTTCACCCCCTTTAATCCCAACGTTAGCAAAACCATACAACAGAGTTTTACTTTTGAATAATTTCTCTGAATTAAAATCTGATTGTAGATTTGTCTTACCATTTGGTAGATAGCAGTGCACACCAACTTTCACAATGTTCGAACTTATTTTGGTTATTTTTCAAGGTTGGTCAAGCAAAGGTGTAAGATATGCTATTTTTTCGACTTTCTTGTAAGTGAAATTTGAAAGAGAATTTAGGTACCCATTTAAGAGATAACCATGCATACACACTTTCAGGGGATTTTGAGCTATTTTGGACCTTGGTCAAACTTGGTCAAACCAAGGCCTAAAAAGTTGCTCTTTTTTCCAATTTCTTAGAAATCATATTTAAAAGTAGATTTAGATACCCATTTAAGAGGCACACATAAAAACATGCATAACGGAGTTTCTCTTTTAACCAATTTCTTGAAATTAAAATTTAAGAGTGCATGCCAACTTTCACGATGTTGAGAGCTATTTTCAGCATCTTTAAGCCAAACCCAAACAAAACTGCAAGATGCAGTCTCATCTTAGACCAAATTCTCAGAATTGAAACCTAATCATAGGTTTGGATGCATATTTGATAGACAAGCATGCATGCCAACGTTCGCAACGTTCTGAGCTATTTTGACCCCCTTTAAGCCCAACCCTTTCGAAACCGCACAAAGGATTTTCTCTTTTGAGCAGTTTCTTAAAATTTAAATTTGACCATAAATTTGGATGCCCATTTGATGAACAAGTGTGCATGCAAAATTTTGAGACATTCCAAAATATTTTCACCCCCTTTAAGCCCAACCTTAGCAAAACCGCACAACGGAGTTTCACGTTTGACTAATTTCTAAAAATTAAAATTTAGTAGTAGATTTATCGGTGCATTTGGTAGAGAAGAGTGCATGCTAACTTTCATGATGTTTGGAGCTATTTTGGTCGTTATTCAAGGTTGGTCAAGTAAAGGTCTAAGAGATGTTATTTTTTCGGCTTTCTTGTAATTGAAATTTGAAAGAGAATTTAGGTACCCATTTGAGAGATAACCATGCATACAAACTTTCAGGGGATTTCGAGCTATTTTGGACCTTAGGCAAACTTGGTGAAACCAAGATATAAAAGGTTGCATTTGTTTCAAATTTCTCGAAGTCATTTTCCCCTCTTTTAAGCCAAACCTTAGCAAAATCGAATGATGGAGTTTCACTTTTGACCAAATTCTCAGAGTTGAAATTTGATCATAGATTTGGATGCCCATTTGATATAAAAACATGCACGCCAACTTTTGCAATGGTCTGAACTATTTGGACCCCTTTGAGCCCAACTCTAGAGAAAATGAACAACAAAGTTTCACTTCTGACTAATTTCTCAGAATTGAAATTTGATTATAGATTTGGATGCTCGTTTGATAGATAACCGTGCACTCCAACTTCACGACGTTTTGAGCTATTTTCAGCCCTTGGAACCCCAATATTATGGAAACCACATCACAGAGTTTCACTCTTGACAAATTTCTCAAAATTAAAATTTGATCATAGATTTAGATGTGCATTTGGAAGATAAGAGTGCACGCCAACTTTCATGATGTTCAGAGTTATTTTCGACTCCTTTAAGCCAAACCCTAAAAAACCACACGATGGAGTTTCGCTTTTGAGCAACTTCTAATAATTGAAGCTTGATCATAGATTTGGATTCCCATTACATAAATAAGCATGAAACGCCAACTTTCTCAACGTTCCAAGCTATTTTGACCACCCTAGCGAAAACGCATGACGAAGTTTCACTTTTGAGCGGTTTCTTATAATTGAAATTTTATCATAGATTTGAATGCCCATTTGATAGACAAGTGTGCACGCAAAATTTTGAGACGTTCCAAAATATTTCACCCCTTTAATCCCAACCTCAGAAAAACCATACAACAGAGTTTCACTTTTGATTAAGTTCTCAGAATTAAAATTTGATCCTAGATTTATGTTAGCATTTGGTAGATACCAATGCACACCAACTTTCACGATGTTCAAAGTTATTTTGGTCGTTATTTAAGGTTGGTCAAGCAAAGGTCTAAGAGATGTTATTTTTTTGACTTTCTTGTAATTGAAATTTGAAAGAGAATTTAGGTACCCATTTGAGAGATAACCATGCATACACACTTTCAGGGGATTTCGAGCTATTTTGGACCTTAGTGAAACTTGGTCAAACCAAGGCTTAAAATTCCAATTTCTTAGAGATCAAATTTAAAAGTAGATTTAGATATCCATTTCGGCACTTAGTCAATGTTGGTCAAACCAAGTTCTAAGAAATGCACGTTTCTTGACTTTCTCGAAATTGAAATTTGAAACTGTATTTAGGTACCCATTTGAGAGATAATCCCTACATGTATATTTTTTTGGGATTACGAGCCATTTTGGACTTCGATCAAACTTCGTCAAACCAAGGCCTAAAACGTTGCATTTTTTCTATTTTCTAAAAATTCAAATTTTAAAGTAGATTTAGATACCCATTTCAAAGATAGGCATGGACACCTATTTTTATGAGATTTGTACTTATTTTTGCCCTCATTCAAGGATGGTCAAACAAAAGCTGAAAAGATGCACTTTTGTTGAATTTTTCACAAGTGAAATTTGAAAGTGGATTTAGGTACCCATTTCAATAAACAAGTGTACACACTAAATTTTGCGACGTTCCGAGCTATTTCACTCCCTTTAAGTGCAACGTTAGCAAAAGTGCACAATAAAATTTCTTGTTTGACCAATTTCTTAGAATTGAAATATGATCGTATATTTAGATGCCCATTTGGTAGATAAGAGTGCATGCCAAATTTAGTAATGTTTAGAGCTCTTTTTCCCTCCTTTAAGCCAAACCTTAGCGAAACTGCATGACAGAGTTTCACTTTTGACCAAATTCCCAGAATTGAAATTTGATCATAGATTTGGATACCCGTTTGATATACAAGCGTGCACGCCAAATTTTGTAATGTTTCGAACTATTTGGACCCGCTTTAAGCCGAAATATAGCAAAAATGCATGACCAAGTTTCAGTTTTGACAATTTTCTTGCAATTGAAATTTGATCATAGATTTGGATGCCCATTTGATAGACAAGCATGCACTCCAACTTTCGCAATGTTCCGAGCTATTTTGACCTCCTTTAACCCCAACCTTTGTGAAATTGCATGACAGAGTTTCACTTTTTACAAATTTATCGGAATTAAAATTTGATCATATCTTTTCATGCGCATTTGGATGATAAGTGTGCACGCCAACTTTCACGATGTTCAGAGTTATTTTCAACTTATTTAAGCCCAACCCTGGTGAAACCGCATGACGGAGTTTCACTCTTGACAAATTTCTCGAAATTAAAATTTGATCATAGATTTAGATGTGCATCTTGAAGATAAGAGTGCATGTCAACTTTCATGATGTTTAGAGTTATTTTTTACTCCTTTAAGCCAAACCCTAACAAAACCGCACAATGGAGTTTCACTTTTGACCAACTTCTAAGAATTAAAACGTGATTATAGATTTGGATGCCCATTAGATAAACAAGCATGCACGCCAACTTTCGCAATGTTGCAAGCTATTTTGATCACCTTTAAGCCCAAACTTAGCGAAAACGCATGACAAAGTTTCCCTTTTGAGTAGTTTCTTATAATTGAAATTTGATCATAGATTTGAATGCCCATTTGATAGAGAAGTGTGCACACGAAATTTTGAGACGTTCCAAAATATTTCACCCCTTTAATCCCAACCTCAGGAAAACCATACAACAGAGTTTTACTTTTGACTAATTTCTCAAAATTAAAATTTGATCATAGATTTATCTTAGCATTTGGTAGATACCAGTGCACACCAACTTTCATGATGTTCGAAGTTATTTTGGTCATTATTTATGGTTGGTCAAGCAAAGGTCTAAGAGATGCTATTTTTTTTACTTTCTTGTAATTGATATTTGAAAGAGAATTTAGGTACCCATTTGAGAGATAACCATGCATACACACTTTCAGGAGATTTTGAGCTATTTTGGACCTTGGTCAAACTTGGTCAAACAAAGGACTAAAAGGTCAATTTTTTAGAAATCAAATTTAAAAGTAGATTTAGATACCCATTTCGGCACTTAGTCAAGGTTGGCGAAAACTGCATGACAAACTTTCACTTTTGACCAAATTCCCATAATTGAAATTTGATCATAGATTTGGATACTCCTTTGATATACAAGCATGCATGCCAAGTTTTGTAATGTTTCTAGCTATTTGGACCCGCTTTAAGCCGAAATATAGCGAAAATGCACGACGAAGTTTCACTTTTCGATAATTTTCTCGCAATTGAAATTTGATCATAGATTTGGATGCCCATTTGATAGACAAGCATGCACTCCAACTTTCACAACGTTCTAAGCTATTTTCACACCCTTTAGCCCCAACCTTTGTGAAACTACGTGAAGAAGTTTCACTTTTTACAAATTTATCGAAATTAAAATTTGATCATATCTTTTGATGCGCATTTGGATGATAAGTGTGCACGCCAACTTTCACGATGTTCATAGTTATTTTTAGCTCCTTTAAGCCAAATCCTAACAAAACTGTACGATGGAAGTTCACTTTTAATGTACTTCTTAGAATGGAAACTTGATCATAGATTTGGATGCCCATTGGATAAACAATCATGCACACCAAATTTTGCAACGTCTCGAGCTATTATTTTGACCCCTTTTAAACCCAACCCTAGTGAAACTGCACGATAGAGTTTCACTTTTCAGCAATTTTTCATAATTGAAATTTGCTCATAGATTTAGATGTCCATTTGATAGACAAGCTTGCACATGAAATTTCACAATGTTGCGAAATATTTTCACCCACTTTAAGCCCAAACTTAGCAAAACTGCACAACGGAGTTTCACGTTTGACTAATTTCTCAAAATTAAAATTTAATCGTAGATTTATCGGCGCATTCAGTAGATAAGAGTGCATGCTAAATTTCATGATGTTTGGAGTTATTTTGGTCGTTATTCAAGGTTGGTCAAGTAAAGGTCTAAGAAATGTTATTTTTTCGGCTTTCTTGTAATTGAAATTTGAAAGAGAATTTAGGTAACCATTTGAGAGATAACCATGCATACAAAATTTCATAGAATTTTGAGCTATTTTGGACCTTAGGAAAACTTGGTGAAACCAAGGCCTAAAAGTTTGCATTTGTTTCCAATTTCTTAGCCATTTTACCTTCCCCTAAGGCAAACCTTAGCAAAATCGAATGATGGAGTTTCACTTTTGACCAAATTCTCGGTGTTGAAATTTGATCATATATTTGGAAGCCCGTTTGTTATAAAAATGTTCATGCCAAATTTTACAATGGTCCGAGCTATTTGGTCCCCTTCGAGCCCAACTCTAGCAAAAATGCACGATGGAGTTTCACTTCTGACGAATTTCTCAGAATTCAAATTTGATCATAGATTTGGATGCCCGTTTGATAGATAACCGTGCACTCCAAATTTCACGACGTTTTGAGCTATATTCACCCCATTTAACACCAATCTTAGCGAAACCACATGACGGAGTTTCACTCTTAACTAATTTCTCGGAATTAAAATTTGATCATAGATTTAGATGCACCTTTGGAAGATAAGAGTGCACGATAACTTTCATGATGTTTAGAGTTATTTTCAGCTCCTTCAAGCCAAACCCTAACAAAATTGTACGATCGAGTTTCAATTTTGGTGTACTTCTTAGAATAGAAACCTAATTATAGATTTGGATGCCCATTGGATAAACAATCATGCATGCCAAATTTTGCAACGTTTCGAGCTATTATTTTGACCCCTTTTAAGCCCAACCCTATTGAAACTGCATGATAGAGTTTCACTTTTGAGCAGTTTCTCAGAATTCAAATTTTCTCATACTTGGTCAAACCAAGCCCTAAAACCTTGAACTTTTTCCTTTAAGCCAAACCTTAGCGAAATCGAATGATGGAGTTTCAATTTTGACCAAATTCTCAGAGTTAAAATTTGATCATAGATTTGGATGCCCGTTTGATATAAAAACGTGCACGCAAACTTTCACAATGGTCTGAGCTATTTGGACCCCTTCGAGCCCAACTCTAGAGAAAATGAACGACGGATTTTCCCTTTTGACTAATTTCTCAGAATTGAAATTTGATCATAGATTTGGATGCCTGTTTGATAGATAACTATGCACTCCAACTTTCGCGACGTTTTGAGCTATTTTCACCCCCTGTAACCCCAATCTTATCGAAACCGCATCATGGAGTTTCACTCTTGAAAAATTTCTCGAAATTAAAATTTCATCATAGATTTAGATGTGCATTTGGAAGATAAGAGTGCACGGCAACTTTCATGATGTTTAGAATTATTTTCGACTCCTTTAATCCAAACCCTAACAAAACCGCACGATGGAGTTTTGCTTTTGACCAACTTCTAAGAATTGAAACTTGATCATAGATTTGGGTGCCCATTAGATAAAAAAGCATACATGCCAACTTTCGCAACATTCCAATCTATTTTGATCACCTTTAAGCCCAACCCTAGCAAAAACGCATGACGAAGTTTCACTTTTGAGCAGTTTCATATAAATGAAATTTAATCATATATTTGAATGCCCATTTGATAGACAAGCGTGCATGCAAAATTTTGAGACGTTCCAAAATATTTCAACCCCTTCAATCCCAACCTCATCAAAACCATACAACAGAGTTTCACTTTTGACTAATTTCTCATAATTAAAATTTGATCGTAGATTTAACTTAGCATTTGGTAGATAACAGTGCACACCAAATTTCACGATGTTCGATGTTATTTTGGTCATTATTCAAGGTTGGTCAAGCAAAGGTCTAAGAGATGCTATTTTTTCGACTTTCTTGTAAGTGAAATTTGAAAGAGAATTTAGGTACCCATTTGAGAGATATGGCATGCATACACACTTTCAGGGGATTTCGATCTATTTTGGACCTTGGTCCACTTTGGTCAAACCAAGGCCTAAAAGGTTGCACTTTTTTCCAATTTCTTAGAAATCAAATTTAAAAGTAGATTTAGATAGCCATTTAAGAGGCACACTTAAAAACGTGCACAACTGAGTTTCTCTTTTAACCAATTTCTTGGAATTAAAATTTAATAAATGATTTAAATGCACATTTGGAAGATAGGAGTGCATGCCAACTTTCACAATGTTGAGAGCTATTTTCAGCATCTTTAAGCCAAGCCCTAACAAAACTACAACATGCAGTCTCAGCTTTGACCAAATTCTCAGAAAGGAAACCTGATCATAGGTTTGGATGCATATTGGATAGACAAGCATGCACGCCAACTTTTGTGACGTTCTGAGCTATTTTAACCTCCTTTAAGCCCAACCCTATCGAAACCGCACGACGGAGTTTCACTTTCGAGCAGTTTCTTAGAATTTAAATTCGATCATAAATTTGGATGCCCATTTGATGAATAAGCATGTATGCAAAATTTTGAGACATTCCAAAATATTTTCACCCCCTTTAAGCCCAACCTTAGCAAAACCGCATAACGGAGCTTCACGTTTGACTAATTTTTCAAAATTAAAATTTAATCATAGATTTATCGACGCATTTGGTAGATAAGACTGAATGCTAATTTTCATGATGTTTGGAGCTATTTTGGTCGTTATTGAAGGTTGGTCAAGTAAATGTCTAAGAGATGTTATTTTCTTGGCATACAAACTTTTAGGGGATTTGGAGCTATTTTGCACCTTAGGCAAACTTGGTAAAACCAAGCCCTAAAAGGTTGCATTTGTTTCCAAATTCTCAAAGCCATTTTCCCCTCCTTTAAGCCAAACACTAGTGAAATCGAATGCTGGAGTTTCACTTGTGACGAAATTCTCAGAGTTGAAATTTGATCATAGATTTGGATGCCCATTTGATATAAAAACATGCACGCCAACCTTTGCAATGGTCCAAGCTATTTCGACCGCTTCGAGCCCAACTCTAGCGAAAATGAATGACGGAGTTTCTCTTCTGACTAATTTCTCAGAATTGAAATTTGATCATAGATTTGGATGCTCATTTGATAGATAACCGCGCACTCCAACTTTCGTGATGTTTTGAGCTATTTTCACCCCCTGTAACCCCAATCTTAGCAAAACCGCACGACGGAGTTTCACTCTTGACAAATTTCTCAGAATTAAAATTTGATCATAGATTTAAATGTGCATTTGGAAGATAAGAGTGCACGCCAACTTTCATGATGTTCAGAGTTATTTTCGACTTCTTTAAGCCAAACCCTAACAAAACCACATGATGGAGTTTTGCTTTTGACTAACTTCTAAGAATTGAAGCTTGATCATAGATTTGGATGCCCATTAGATAAACAAGAATGCATGCCAAATTTCGCAACGTTCCAAGCTATTTTGACCACCTTTAAGCCCAACCCTAGCGAAAATTGAAATTTCTTAGAATTGAAATATGATCATGGATTTAGATGCCCATTTTGTAGATAAGAGTGCATGCCAAATTTATTGATGTTCAGAGATCTTTTTCCCTCCTTTAAGCTAAACCTTAGCAAAACCGCACGACGGAGTTTCACTTTTGACCAAATTCCCAGAATTGAAATTTGATCATAGATTTGGATAGTCATTTGATATGCAAGCATGCAAGCCAAAATTTGTAATGTTTCAAGCTATTTGGACCCACTTTAAGCCGAACTATAGCGAAATTGCATGACGAAGTTTCACTTTTGACAATTTTCTCGCAATTGAGATTTGATCATAGATTTGGATGCCCGTTTGATAGACAAGCGTGCACTCCAAATTTCGAGACGTAACAAAATATTTCACCCCTTTAATCCCAATATCAGCAAAACCATACAATAGAGTTTCACTTTTGACTAATTTCTCAGAATTAAAATTTGATCATAGATTTATCTTCGTATTTGGCAGATACCAGTGCACACCAACTTTCATGATCTTCAAAGTTATTTTGGTCATTATTTAAGGTTGGTCAAGCAAAGGTCTAAGAGATGCAATTTTTTCAAATTTCTTGTAATTGAAATTTGAAAGAGAATTTAGGTACCCATTTGAGAGATAACCATGCATACACACTTTCAAGGGATTTCGAGCTATTTTAGACCTTCGTCAAACTTGGTCAAACCAAGGCCTTAAAGTCCAATTTCTTAGAAATCAAATTTAAAAGTAGATTTAGATACCCATTTCGGCACTTAGTCAAGGTTGGTCAAACCAAGTTCTAAGAAATTCACTTTTCTTGACTTTATCGAAATTGAAATTTGAAACTGTATTTAGGTACCCATTTGAGATATAATCCCTACATGTAGATTTTTTTGGGATTCCGAGCCATTTTGAACCTCGGTCAAACTTTGTCAAACCAAGGCCTAAAATGTTGCATTTTTTCTATTTTCTGAAAATTCAAATTTCAAGTAGATTTAGATACCCATTTCAAAGATAGGCATGGACACCTATTGTTATGAGATTTGGAACTATTTTGGCCCTCATTCAAGGATAGTCAAACAAAAGTTTAAAAGATGCACTTTTGTTGATTTTTTCAGAAGTGAAATTTGAAAGTGGATTTAGGTACCCATTTCAATAAACAAATGTACACACTAACTTTTGTGATGTTCCAAGCTATTTCACTCCATTTAAGTGCAGCCTTAGCGAAAGCGCACGATAAAGTTTCTCGTTTGACCAATTTCTTAGAATTGAAATATGATCATATATTTAGATGCCTATTTGGCAAATAAGAGTGCATGCCAAATTTAGTGATGTTCACAGCTCTTTTTCCCTACTTTAAGCCAAACCTTAGCGAAACCGCATGACGGAGTTTCACTTTTGACCAAATTCCTATAATTGAAATTTGATCATAGATTTGGATACCCATTTGATATACAAGCGTGCATGCCAAATTTTGTAATGTTTCGAGCTATTTTGTAATGTGCATGCCAAATTTAATCCTAGATTTATCGGTGCATTTGGTAGATAAGAGTGCATGCTAGCTTTCATGATGCTCAGAGCTGTTTTGGTCGTTATACAAGGTTGGTCAAGTAAAGGTCTAAGACATGTTATTTTTTCGGCTTTCTTGTAATTGAAATTTGAAAGAGAATTTAGGTAACCATTTGAGAGATAACCATGCATACAAACGTTCAGGGGATTTTGAACTATTTTGCATTTGTTTCCAAGGCCTAAAAGGTTGGTGAAACTTGGTGAAACCAAGGCCTAAAAGGTTGCATTTGTTTCCAATTTCTCAGCCATTTTCCCCTCCATTAAGCCAAACCTTAGCAAAATCAAATGATGGAGTTTCACTTTTGACCAAATTCTTGGAGTTGAAATTTGATCATAGATTTGGATGCCTGTTTGATATAAAAACGTGCACTCCAACTTTTGCAATGGTCCAAGCTATCTGGACCCCTTTGAGCCCAACTCTAGTGAAAATGCATGATGGAGTTTGACTTCTGACCAATTTGTCAGAATTGAAATTTGATCATAGATTTGGATGCCTGTTTGATAGATAACCGTGCACTCCAACTTTCACGGTGTCTTGAGCTATTTTCACCCCCTTTAACCCCAATCTTAGCAAAACCACATGACGGAGTTTCACTCTTGACCAATTTCTTGAAATTAAAATTTTATCATAGATTTAGATGCGCATTTGGAAGATAGGAGTGCACGCCAACTTTCGTGATGTTCAGAGTTATTTTCGACTCCTTTAAGCCAAACCCTACAAAACCGCACGATGGAGTTTCACTTTTGACCAACTTATAAGAATTGAAACTTGATCATAGATTTGGATGCCATTAGATAAACAAGCATGCATGCCAATGTTTGCAACGTTCCAAGCTATTTTGACCACCTTTAAGCCCAACCCTAGCGAAAACGCATGATGAAGTTTCACTTTTGAGTAGTTTCTTATAATTGAAATTTGATCATAGATTTCAATGCCCATTTGATAGACAAGCATGCACACGAAATTTTGGGACGTTCCAAAATATTTCACCCCCTTTAATCCCAACCTCATCTAACCCATACGACAGAGTTTCATTTTTGACTAATTTCTAAGAATTAAAATTTGATCATAGATTTATCTTAACATTTGGTAGATAACAGTCCACACCAACAACTTTCATGATGTTCAAAGTTATTTTGGTCGTTATTCAAGGTTGGTCAAGCAAAGGTCTAAGAGATGTTGTTTTTTCGACTTTCTTGTAATTGAAATTTCAAAGAAAATTTAGATACCCATTTGAGAGATAACCATGCATACACACTTTCAGGGGATTTCGAGCTATTTTGGACCTTGGTAAAACTTGGTCAAACCAAGGCCTAAAACGTTGCACCTTTTTCCAATTTCTTAGAAATCAAATTTAAAAGTAGATTTAGCTACCCATTTAAGAGGCACACATAAAAACGTGCACGACGGAGTTTCGCTTTTAACCAATTTCTTGGAATTAAAATTTAATCATAGATTTAAATGCGCATTTGGAAAATAAGAGTGCATGCCAACTTTCACGATGTTGAGAGCTATTTTCTACATCTTTAAGCCAAACCCTAACAAAACTGCACGATGTAGTCTCAGCGTTGACCAAATTCTTAGAATTGAAACCTGATCATATGTTTGGATGCATATTGGATAGACAAGCATGCATGCCAACTTTCATGACGTTTCTAGCAAAACCCCCTTTAAGCCCAACCCTATCGAAACCACACGACGGAGTTTCACTTTCGAGCAGTTTCTTAGAATTTCAATTTGATCATAAATTTGGATGCCCATTTGATGAACAAGCGTGCATGCAAACTTTTGAGACATTCCAAAATATTTTCACCCCCTTTAAGCCCAACCTTAGCAAAACCACACAACAGAGTTTCACGTTTGGCTAATTTCTCAAAATTAAAATTTAATCGTAGATTTAACGACCCATTTGGTAGATAAGAGTGCATGCTAACTTTCATAATGTTCGAAGCTATTTTGGTCGTTATTCAAGGTTGGTCAAGTAAAGGTCTAAGAGATGTTATCTTTTCGGCTTTCTTGAATTTGAAAGAGAATTTAGGTACCCATTTGAGAGATAACCGTGCATACTAACTTTCAGGGGATTTTGAGCTATTTTCGACCTTAGGCAAACTTGGGGAACCAACCCCTAAAAGGTTGCATTTGTTTCCAATTTCTTAAAGCCATTTTCCCTTCCTTTAAGCCAAACCTTAGCGAAATTGAATGACGGAGTTTCACTTTTGACCAAATTCTCAAAGCTGAAATTTGATCATAGATTTGGATGCCCATTTTATATAAAAATGTGCACGCCAACTTTTGCAATGGTCCGAGCTATTTGGACCCCTTCGAGCCCAACTCTAGCAAAAATGAACGATGAAGTTTCACTTCTGACTAATTTCTCAGAATTGAAATTTGATCATATATTTGGATGCCAGTTTGATAGATAACCGTGCACTCCAACTTTCGCGACGTTTTGAGCTATTTTCACCCCTTGTAACCCCAATCTTAGCAAAACCACATGACGTAGTTTCACTCTTGACAAATTTCTTGAAATTAAAATTTGATGATAGATTTAGATATGCATTTGGAAGATAAGAGTGCACACCAACTTTCATGATGTTCGGAAGTATTTTCGACTCCTTTAAGCCAAACCCTAACAATACCGCACGGTGGAGTTTCACTTTTGACCAACTCCTAAGAATTGTGACTTGATCATAGTTTTGGATGCGAATTAGATAAACAAGCATGCATGCCAACTTTCGCAATGTTCAAAGCTATTTTCACCACCTTTAAGCCCAACCCTAGCGAAAAAGCATGACAAAGTTTCACTTTTGAGCAGTTTTGTATAATTGAAATTTGATCATAGATTTCAATGCTCATTTGATAGACAACCATGCACGCGGAATTTTAAGACGTTCCAAAATATTTCACCCCCTTTAATCCCATCCTCAGCAAAACCATATAACAGAGTTTCACTTTTGACTAATTTCACAGAATTAAAATTGGATCGTAGATTTATCTTAGCATTTGGTAGATAACAGTGCATTTGGTAGACAAGAGTGCATGCTAACTTTCATGATGTTCGGAGCTATTTTGGTTGTTATTCAAGGTTGGTCAAGTAAAGGTCTAAGCGATGTTATTTTTTTGGCTTTCTTGTAATTGAAATTTGAAAGAGAATTTAGGTAACCATTTGAGACATAACCATGCATACAAACTTTCAGGGGATTTCGAGCTATTTTGGACCTTAGGAAAACTTGGTGAAACTAAGGCCTAAAAGGTTGCATGTGTTTCCAATTTCTCAGCTATTTTCCCCTCCTTTAAGCCAAACCATAGCAAAATCAAATGATGGAGTTTCACTTTTGACCAAATTCTCGGAGTTGAAATTTGATAATAGATTTGGATGCCTATTTGATATAAAAATGTGCGCACCAACATTTGCAATGGTCTGAGCTATTTGGACCGCTTCGAGCTCAACTCTAGCGAAAATGCATGACAGAGTTTCACTTCTGACCAATTTCTTAGAAATGAAATTTGATCATAGATTTTGATGCCCGTTTGATAGATAACCGTGCACGCCAACTTTCACGATGCTTTGAGATATTTTCACCCCCTTTAACCCCAATCTTAGCAAAACCACATGACGGAGTTTCACTCTTAATCAATTTCTCAAAATTAAAATTTGATCGTAGATTTAGATGCGCATTTTGAAGATAAGACTACACACCAACTTTCATGATTTTCAGAGTTATTTTCGACTCCATTAAGCCAAACCCTAACAAAACCGCACGATTGAGTTTCGCTTTTGACCAACTTCTAAGAATTGAAAATTGATCATAGATCTGGATGCCCATTAGATAAACAAGCATGCACGCCAACTTTTGCAACGTTCCAAGCGATTTTGACCACCTTTAAGCCCAACCCTAGTGAAAACGCATGACGAAGTTTCACTTTTGAGTAGTTTCTTATAATTGAAATTTGATCATAGATTTCAATGCCCATTTGATAGACAAGTGTGCACGCAAAATTTGGGGCGTTCCAAAATGTTTCACCCCCTTTAATCCCAACCTCATCTAAACAATAGAACAGAGTTTCACTATTGAATAATTTCTAAGAATTAAAATTTGATCGTAGATTTATCTTAACATTTGGTAGAAAACAGTGCACACCAACTTTCACAATGTTCGAAGTTATTTTGGTCGTTATTCAAGGTTGGTCAAGCAAAGGTCTAAGAGATGCTATTTTTTCGATTTTCTTGTAATTGAAATTTCAAAGATAATTTAGATACCCATTTGAGAGATAACCATGCATACACACTTTCAGGGGATTTCAAGCTATTTTGGACCTTGGTCAAACTTGGTCAAACCAAGGCCTAAAAGGTTGCACTTTTTTCCAATTTCTTATAAATCAAATTTAAAAGTAGATTTAGATGCCCATTTAAGAGGCACACATAAAAACGTGCATGACGGAGTTTCACTTTTAACCAACTTGTTGGAATTAAAATTTAATCATAGAGTTAAATGCGCATTTGGAAAATAAGAGTGCATGCCAACTTTCACAATGTTGAGAGTTATTTTCGGCATCTTTAAGCCAAACCCTAACAAAACTGCACGATCCAGTCTCAGCTTTGACCTGATTCTCAGAATTGAAACCTGATCATATGTTTGGATGCATATTGGATAGACAAGCATGCGCGTCAAATTTCGTGACGTTTCGAGCTATTTTGACCCCCTTTAAGCCCAACTCTGTCGAAACCGCACGATGGAGTTTCACTTTCGAGCAGTTTCTTAGAATTTAAATTTGATCATAAATTTGGATGCCCATTTGGTGAACAAGCGTGCATGCAAACTTTTGAGACATTCCAAAATATTTTCACCCCCTTTAAGCCCAACCTTAGCAAAACTGCACAATGGAGTTTCATGTTTCACTAATTTCTCAAAATTAAAATTTAACCGTAGATTTATCAGTGCATTTGGTAAATAAGAGTGCATGCTAACTTTCATGATGTTTGGAGCTATTTCGGTAGTTATTCAAGGTTGGTCAAGTAAAGGTCTAAGAGATGTTATTTTTTCGGCTTTCTTGTAATTGAAATTTGAAAGAGAATTTAGGTACCCATTTGAGAGATAACCATGCATACCAACTTTCAGGGGATTTCGAGCTATTTTGGACCTTAGGCAAACTTGGTGAAACCAAGGACCAAAAGGTTTCATTTGTTTCCAATTTCTCAAAGCCATTTTCCCCTCCTTTAATCCAAACCATAGCGAAATCGAATGACGGAGTTTCACTTTTGACCAAATTCTAGGAGTTGAAATTTGATCATAGATTTGGATTCCTGTTTGATATAAAAACATGCACACCAAATTTTGCAATGGTACGAGCTATTTGGACCCCTTCGAGCTCAACTTTAGCAAAAATGAACGACGGAGTTTCACTTGTGACTAATTTATCAGAATTGAAATTTGATCATAGATTTGGATGCCCGTTTGATAGATAACCGTGCACTCCAACTTTTGCGACGTTTTGAGCTATTTTCACCCCCTACAACCGTAATCGTATCGAGACCACATGATGGAGTTTCTCTCTTGACAAATTCATTGAAATTAAAATTTGATCATTGATTTAGATGAGCATTTGGAAGATAAGAGTGCACACCAACTTTCATGATGTTCAAAGTTATTTTCGACTCCTTTAAGCCAAACCCTAACAAAACCGCACGATGGAGTTTTTCTTTTGACCAACTTCTAAGAATTGAAACTTGATCATAGATTTGGATGCCCATTAGATAAACAAGAATGGACGCCAACTTTCACAATGTTCCAAGCTATTTTGACCACCTTTAAGCCCAACCCTAGCGAAAAAGAATGATGAAGTTTCACTTTTGAGCAGTTTCGTATAATTGGAATTTGATCATAGATTTAAATGCCCATTTGATAGACAAGCGTGCACGTAAAATTTCAAGACGTTCCAAAATATTTCCCCCCTTTAATCCCAATCTCAGCAAAACCATACAATAGAGTTTCACTTTTGACTAATTTCTCAGAATTAAAATTTGATCGTACAAAATAGTGCACACCAACTTTCACGATGTTCGATGTTATTTTTGTCATTATTCAAGGTTGGTCAAGCAAAGGTCTAAGAGATGCTATTTTTTCAACTTTCTTGTAAGTGAAATTTGAAAGACAATTTAGGTACCGATTTGATAGATAACGATGCATACACACTTTCAAGGGATATCGAGCTATTTTGGACCTTGGTCAAACTTGGTCAAACCAAGGCCGAAAATGTTGCACTTGTTTCCAATTTCTTTGAAATCAAATTTAAAAGTAGATTTAGATACCCATTTAATAGGCACACATAAGAACGTGCACAACGGAGTTTCACTTTTAACCAATTTCTTGGAATTAAAATTTAAGCATTGACTAAATGCGCATTTGGAAGATAAGAGTGCATGCCAACTTTCACGATGTTGAGAGCTATTTTCGGAATCTTTAAGCCAAACCCTAACAAAACTACAAGATGCAGTCTCATCTTTCACCAAATTCTCAGAATTGAAACCCAATCATAGGTTTGGATGCATATTAGATAGACAAGCATGCACGCCAACTTGCGCGATGTTTCGAGCTATTTTGACCCCCTTTAAGGCCAACCCTATCGAAACCGCACGAAGGAGTTTCGCTTTCAAGCAGTTTCTTAGAATTTAAATTTGATAATAAATTTGGATGCCCATTTGATGAACAAGTGTGCACGCAAAATTTTTAGACATTCCAAAATATTTTCACCCCATTTAAGCCCAACCTTAGCAAAACCGCACAACGAAATTTCACGTTTGACTAATCTCTTAAAATTATAATTTAATCGTAGATTTATCAATGCATTTGGTAGATAAGAGTCCATGCTAACTTTCATGATGTTCAGAGCTATTTTGGTCGTTATTCAAGGTTGGTCAAGTAAAGGTCTAAGAGATGTTATTTTTTTGGCTTTCTTGTAATTGAAATTTGAAAGAGAATTTAGGTACCCATTTGAGAGATAACCATGCATACAAAATTTCAAGGGATTTCGAGCTATTTTGGACCTTTGGAAAACTTGGTGAAACCAAGACATAAAAGGTTGCATTTGTTTCCAATTTCTCAAAGCCAATTTCCCCTCCTTTAAGCCAAACCATAGCGAAATCGAAAGATGGAGTTTCACTTTTGACCAAATTCTCGAAGTTGAAATTTGATCATATATTTGGATGACCATTTGATATAAAAACGTGCATGCCAACTTTTGCAATGGTCCGAGCTATTTGGACCCCTTCGAGCCCAACTCTAGCGAAAATGAATGACGGAGTTTCACTTCTGACTAATTTCTCAGAATTGAAATTTGATCATAGATTTGGATGCCCGTTTGATAGATAACCATGCACTCCAACTTTCGTGACATTTTAAGCTATTTCCACCCCCTGTAACCCCAATCTTAGCAAAACTGCATGACGGACTTTCACTCTTGACAAATTTTTTTGGAATTAAAATTTGATCACAGTTTTAGATGTGCATTTGGAAGATAAGAGTGCATGACAACTTTCATGATGTTCAGAGTTATTTTCGACTCCTTTAAGCCAAACCCTAAGAAAACCGCACGATGGAGTTTCGCTTTTGACCAACTTCTACGAATTGAAACTTGACCATGGATTTGGATGCCCATTAGATAAAAAAGCATGCACACCAACTTTTGGAAGGTTCCAAGATATTTTGACCACCTTTAAGCCCAACCCTAGTGGAAAAGCATGACGAAGTTTCACTTTTGAGCACTTTCTTATGATTGAAATTTGATCATAAATTTTAATGTCCATTTGATAGACAGCCGTCCACGCCAAATTTCGAGACGTTCCAAAATATTTCACCCCCTTTAATCCCAACCTCTGCAAAACCATACAACAGAGTTTCACTTTCGACTAATTTCTCAGAATTAAAATTTGATCGTAGATTTATCTTAGCATTTGGTAGATAACAGTGCACACCAACTTTCACGATGTTCGAAGTTATTTTGGTCATTATTCAAGGTTGGTCAAGCAAAGGTCTGAGAGATGCTATTTTTTTGACTTTCTTGTAAGTGAAATTTGAAAGAGAATTTAGGTACCCATTTGAGAGATAGACATGCATACACACTTTCAGGGTATTTCGAGCTATTTTGGACCTTGGTCAAACTTGGTCAAACCAAGGTCTAAAAGCTTGCACTTTTTCCAATTTCTTAGAAATCAAATTTAAAAGTAGATTTAGATACCCATTTAAGAGGCACACATAAAAACGTGCACGACGGAGTTTCACTTTTAACCAATTTCTTGGAATTAAAATTTAATTATAGATTTAAATGCGCATTTGGAAAATAAGAGTGCATGCCAACTTTCACAATGTTGAGAGCTATTTTCAGCATCTTTAAGCCAAACCGTAACAAAACTGCACGATGCAGTCTTAGCTTTGACGAAATTCTCAGAATTGAAACTTGATCATATGTTTGGATGCATATTGGATATACAAGCATGCACGTGAACTTCCGCGACATTTCAAGCTATTTTGACCCCCTTTAAGCCCAACCCTGTCGAAACCGAATGACGGAGTTTCACTTTTGAGCTGTTTCTTAGAATTTAAATTTGATCATAAATTTGGATGCCCATTTGATGAACAAGCATGCATGCAAACTTTTGAGACATTCCAAAATATTTTCACCCACTTTAAGCCCAACCTTAGCAAAACCGCACAACGGAGTTTCACGTTCAACTAATTTCTCAAAATTAAAATTTCATCATAGATTTATCGGCGCATTTGGTAGATAAGAGTGCATGCTATCTTTCATGATGTTCGGAGCTATTTTGGTCGTTATTCAAGGTTAGTCAAATAAATATCTAAGAGACATTATTTTTTCGGCTTTCTTGTAATTGAAATTTGAAAGAGAATTTAGGTACCCATTTGAGAGATAACCATGCATACAAACTTTCAAGGGATTTTGAGCTATTTTGGACCTTAGGCAAACTTTGTGAAACCAAGCCCTAAAAGGTTGCATTTGTTTCCAATTTCTCAAAGCCATTTTCCGCTCCTTTAAGCCAAACCTTAGCAAAATTGAATAACGGAGTTTCACTTTTGACCAAATTCTTGGAGTTGAAATTTGATCATAGATTTGGATGCCCGTTTGATATAAAAATGTGCACACCAACTTTTGCAATGGTCTGAGCTATCTGGACCCCTTCGAACCCAACTCTAGAAAAAATGAATGACAGAGTTTCATTTCTAACTAATTTCTCAGAATTGAAATTTGATCATAGATTTGGATTCCCGTTTGATAAATAACCGTGCACTCCAACTTTCGTTACGTTTTGAGCTATTCCCCCCCCTATAACCCTAATCTTAGCGAAACCGCATCACAGAGTTTCACTCTTGACAAATTTCTTGAAATTAAAATTTGATCATAGATTTAGATGTGCATTTGGAAGATAAGAGTGCACGCCAACTTTCATGATGTTCAGAGTTATTTTCAACTCCTTTAAGCCAAACGCTAACAAAATCGCACGATGGAGTTTCACTTTTGACCAACTTCTAAGAATTGAAACTTGATCATAGATTTTTATGCCAATTAGATAAACAAGCATGCACACCAACTTTCGCAACATTCCAAGCTATTTTGACCACCTTTAAGCCCAACCCTAGCGAAAAAGCATGATGAACTTTCACTTTTGAGCAGTTTCGTATAATTGAAATTTGATAATAGATTTAAATACCCATTTGATAGACAAGCATGTATGTGAAATTTCGAGACATTCCAAAATATTTCACCCCCTTTAATCCCAACCTCAGCAAAACCATACAACAGAGTTTCACAGTTGACTAATTTCTCAGGATTAAAATTTGATTGTAGATTTATCTTAGCATTTGGTACATAACAGTGCACACCAACTTTCACGATGTTCGATGTTATTTTTGTCATTATTCAAGGTTGGTCAAGCAAAGGTTTAAGAGATGCTATTTTTTCGACTTTCTTGTAAGTGAAATTTGAAAGAGAATTTAGGTACCCATTTGAGAGATAACCATGCATACACACCTTCAGGGGATTTCAAGCTATTTTGGACCTTGGTCAAGCTTGTACAAACCAAGGCCGAAAAGTTTGCACTTTTTTCCAATTTCTTAGAAATCAAATTTAAAAGTAGATTTAGATACCCATTTAAGAGGCATACATAAAAACATGCACAATGGAGTTTCACTTTTCACCAATTTCTTGGAATTAAAATTTAATCATTGATTTAAATGCGCATTTGGAAGATAAGATTGCATGCCAACTTTTATGATGTTGAGAGCTATTTTCAGCATCTTTAAGCCAAACCCTAAAAAAAATGCAAGATACAGTCTCAGCATTGACCAAATTCTCAGAATTCAAACATGATCATAGGTTTGGATGCATATTAGATAGACAAGCATGCATGCTGACTTTCGCGACGTTCCGAGCTATTTTGACCCCCTTTAAGACCAACCCTGTCGAAACCACACGAAGGAGTTTCACTTTCGAGCAGTTTCTTAGAATTTAAATTTGATCATAAATTTGGATGCCCATTTGATATAAAAATGTGCACGCCAACGTTTGCAATGGTCCAAGCTATTTGGACCCCTTCGAACCCAACTCTAGCAAAAATGAATGACGAAGTTTCACTTTTGACTAATTTCTCAAAATTAAATTTTCATCATAGATTTGGATGCCTGTTTGATAGATAACTGTGCACTCCAACTTTCAAGACGTTTTAAGCTATTTTCACCCCATGTAACACCAATCCTAGTGAAACTGCATGACGGAGTTTCACTCTTGACAAATTTCTCAAAATTAAAATTTGATCATAGATTTAGATGTGCATTTGGAAGATAAGAATGCACACCAACTTTCATGATGTTCAAAGTTATTTTCGACTCCTTTAAGCCAAACCCTAACAAAACCGCACGATGGAGTTTCGCTTTTGACCAACTTCTAAGAATTGAAACTTGATCATAGATTTGGATGCCCATTAGATAAATAAGCATGCACACCAAGTTTCAATTTTGAGCAGTTTCACAGAATTTAAATTTTCTCATAGATTTGGATGTCCATTTGATAGGCAAGCTTGCACATGAAATTTCACGACGTTGTGAAATATTTTCACCCGCTTTAAGCCCAACCTTAGCAAAACTACACAACAGAGTTTCACGTTTGACTAATTTCTCAAAATTAAAATTTAATCGTAGATTTATCAGCGCATTCAGTAGACAAGAGTGCATGCTAGCTTTCATGATGTTCGGATCTATTTTGTTGGTTATTCAAGGTTAGTCAAGTAAAGGTCTAAGAGATGTTATTTTTTCAGCTTTCTTGTAATTGAAATTTGAAAGAGAATTTAGGTAACCATTTCAGAGATAACCATGCATACAAACTTTCAAGGGATTTCAAGCTATTTTGGACCTTAGGCAAACTTGATGAAACGATACAGTCTCAACATTGACCAAATTCTCAGAATTGAAACCTGATCATATGTTTTGATGCATATTGGATAGACAAGCATGCACGCCAACTTTCGCGACGTTTCGAGCTATTTTTCCCCCTTTAATCCCAACCCTGTCGAAACTGCACGACGGAGTTTCACTTTCGAGTAGTTTCTTAGAATTTAAATTTGATCATAAATTTGGATGCAGTTTTTTAGAATTTAAACTTTTGAGACATTCCAAAATATTTTCTCCCGCTTTAAGCCCAACCTTAGCAAAACTGCACAATGGAGTTTCATGTTTGACTAATTTATCTAAATTAAAATTTAATCGTAGATTTATCGGTGCATTTGGTACATAAGAGTGCATGCTAACTTTCATGATGTTCGGAGCTATTTTGGCCGTTAGTCAAGGTTTGTCAAGTAAAAGTCTAAGAGATGTTATTTTTTCGGCTTTCTTGTAATTGAAATTTGAAAGAGAATTTAGGTACCCATTTGAGAGATAACCATGCATACAAACTTTCAGGGGATTTCGAGCTATTTTGGACCTTAGCCAAACTTCATGAAACCAAGACATAAAAGGTTGCTTTTGATTTCAATTTCTTAAAGCCATTTTCCCCTCCTTTAAGGCAAACCTTAGCAAAATCGAATGATGGAGTTTCACTTTTGACCAAATTCTTTGAGTTTAAATTTCATCATAGATTTGGATGCTCATTTGATATCAAAACGTGCATGCCAACTTTTGCAATGGTCTGAACTATTTGGACCCCTTCGAGCCCAACTCTAGCTAAAATGAACGATGGAGTTTCACTTCTGACTAATATCTTAGAATTGAAAATTGATCATAGATTTGGATGCCCATTTGATAGATAACCATGCACTCCAACTTTCACGATGTTTTGAGCTATTTTCACCCCCTGTAACCCCAATCTTAGTGAAACCGCATGACGGAGTTTCACTATTGATAAATTTCTCAGAATTAAAATTTTATCATAGATTTAGATGTGCATTTGGAAGATAAGAGTGTACGCCAACTTTCATGATGTTCATAGTTATTTTCAACTCCTTTAAGCCAAACCCTAACAAAACTACACAATGGAGTTTTGCTTTTGACCAACTTCTAAGAATTGAAACTTTATCATAGATTTAGATGTCCATTAGATAAACAAGCATGCACGCCCACTTTCACAACGTTCCAAGCTATTTTGGCCACCTTTAAGCCCAACCCTAGTGAAAATGCCTGACGAAGTTTCACTTTTGAGCAGTTTCTTATAAATGAAATTTGATCATAGATTTGAATGCCCATTTGATAGACAAGCGTGCACGCAAAATTTCGAGACGTTTCAAAATATTTCACCCCTTAATCCCAACCTTAGCAAAACCATACAACAGAGTTTCACTTTTGACTAATTTCTAAGAATTAAAATTTGATCGTAGATTTATCTTAGCATTTGGTAGATACCAGTGCACACCAACTTTCATGATGTTCGAAGTTATTTTGATCATTATTTAAGGTTGTTCAAGCAAAGGTCTAAGAGATGATATTTTTTCGACTTTCTTGTAATTTAAATTTGAAAGAGAATTTAGGTACCCATTTGAAAGATGTCGATGCATACACACTTTAAGGGGATTTCGAGCTATTTTGGACCTTGGTCAAACTTGCTCAAACCAAGGCCTAAAAGGTTGCACTTTTTTCCAATTTCTTAGAAATCAAATTTAAAAGTAGATTTAGATGCCCATTTAAGAGGCACACATATTTTTGCGAATTTCGAGTTATTTCGGCACTTAATTAAGGTTGGTCAAACCAAGTTCTAAGAAATGCACTTTTCTTCACTTTCTCAAAATTGAAATTTGAAACTGTATTTAGGTACCCATTTGAGAGATAGTCCCTACATGTAGATTTTTTTGGGATTGCGAGCCGTTTCGGACCTTGGTCAAACTTTGTCAAACCAAGGCCTAAAACGTTGCATTTTTCCAATTTTCTTCAAATTCAAATTTTGAAGAAGATTTAGATACCCATTTTAAAGATAGGCATGGACACCTTTTCTATGCTATTTGGAGCTATTTTGGCCCGCATTGAAGGATGGTCAAACAAAAGCTTAAAAGATGCACTTTTGTTGACTTTTTAAGAAGTGAAATTTGAAAGTATATTTATGTACCCATTTCAATAAACAAGCGTACATGCTAACTTTTGTGTCGATCTGAGCTATTTCACTCCCTTTAAGTGCAACCTTAGGGAAAGAGCACGATAAAGTTTCTATTTTGACCAATTTCTTAGAATTGAAATATGATCGTAGATTTAGATGCCCATTTGGTAGATAAGAGTGCCTGCCAAATTTAGTGATGTTCAGAGCTCTTTTTCCCTCCTTTAAGCCAAACCTTAACGAAACCGCATGATGGAGTTTCACTTTTGACCAAATTCCCATAATTGAAATTTGATCATAGATTTGGATGCCCAGTTGATATACAATCGTGCACACCAAATTCTGCAATGTTTCAAGCTATTTGGACTCGCTTTAAGCCAAACTCTAGCGAAAATGCATGATGAAGTTTCACTTTTGGAAATTTTCCCGCAATTGAGATTTGATCATAGATTTGGATGCCCATTTGATAGACAAGCTTGAACTTGAAATTTCATGAAATTCTGAGCTATTTTCACCCCCTTTAACCCCAACCTTTGTGAAACCGCACAACGGAGTTTCACTTCTGACTAATTTCTCAGAATTGAAATTTGATCATAGATTTGGATGCCTATTTGATAGATAGCCGTGCACTCCAACTTTCGTGACATTTTGAGCTATTTTCACCCCCTGTAAGCCCAATATTAGCAAAACCGCATGATGGAGTTTCACTCTTGATAAATTTTTTGGAATTAAAATTTGATCATAGATTTAGATGCGCATTTGGGTGATAAGTGTGCACGCCAACTTTCACAATGTTCAGAGTTATTTTCAGCTCCTTTAAGCCAAACCCTAACAAAACTGTACGTTGGAGGTTCACTTTTGACGTTACTTCTTGGAATGGAAACTTGATCATAGATTTGGATGCCCATTGGATAAACAATCATGCACGCCAAATTTTGCAACGTTCCGAGCTATTATTTTGACCCCTTTTAAGCCCAACCCTAGTGAAACCGCATGACAGAGTTTCACTTTTGAGCAATTTCTCAAAATTCAAATTTGATCATAGATTTAGATGTGCATTTGGAAGATAAGAGTGTAGGCCAACTTTCATGATGTTCAGAGTTATTTTTGACTCCTTTAAGCCAAACCCTAACAAAACTGCATGATGGAGTTTCACTTTTGACCAACTTCTAAGAATTGAAACTTGATCATAGATTTGGATGCCCATCAGATAAACAAGCATGCACATGAACTTTCACAACGTTCCAAGCTATTTTGACCACCTTTAAGCCCAACCCTGGTGAAAACACATGATGAAGTTTCACTTTTGAGCAGTTTCTTATAATTGAAATTTGATCATAGATTTGAATGCCCATGTGATAGACAAGCGTACATGCAAAATTTCGAGACGTTCCAAAATATTTCACCCCCTTAATCCCAACCTCAGCAAAACCATACAACAGAATTTCACTTTTGACTAATTTCTCAGAATTAAAATTTAGATACCCATTTCAAAGATAGGCATGGACACCTATTTTTATGAGATTTGGAGCTATTTTGAACCTCATTCAAGGATGGTCAAACAAAAGTTGAAAAGATGCACTTTTGTTGACTTTTTTAGAAGTGAAATTTGAAAGTGGATTTAGGTACCCGTTTCAATAAACAAGTGTACACACTAACTTTCACGATGTTCCGAGCTATTTCACTCCCTTTGAGTGCAACCTTAGCAAAAGCACAAGATAAATTTTCTTGTTTGACTAATTTCTTAGAATTGAAATATGATCATATATTTAGATGCCCATTTGGTAGACAAGAGTGTATGCCAAATTTAGTGATGTTCAGAGCTCTGTTTCCATCCTTTAAGCCAAACCTTAGCGAAACTGCACGACGGAGTTTCACTTTTGACCAAATTCCCAGAGTTGAAATTTGATCATAGATTTGGATACCCGTTTGATATAAAAGCGTGCACACCAAATTTTGTAATGTTTCGAGCTATTTGGACCCACTTTAAGCTAAACTATAGCAAAAATGCATGATGAAGTTTCACTTTTGACAATTTTCTCGCAATTAAAATTTGATCATAGATTTGGATGCCCATTTGATAGACAAGTGTGCACTCCAACTTTTGCGACGTTCCAAGCTATTTTCACCCCCTTTAACCCCAACGTTGGTGAAACCGCATGACAGAGTTTCACTTTTTACAAATTTATCGGAATTAAAATTTGATCATATCGTTTGATGCGCATTTGGATGATAAGTTTGAACGCCAACTTTCACGATGTTCAGAGTTATTTTCAACTCCTTTAAGCCAAAACCTAACAAAAATGTACGATGGATGTTCAATTTTGATGTATTTCTTAGAATGGAAACTTGATCATAGATTTGGATTCCCATTGGATAAACAATCATGCACGTCAAATTTTGAAACGTTTCGAGCTATTATTTTGACCACTTTTAAGCCCAATCCTAGTGAAACCGCACGATAGAGTTTCAGTTTTGAGCAGTTTCTCAGAATTGAAATTTGCTCATAGATTTAAATGTCCATTTGATAGACAAGCTTGTACATGAAATTTCACAACGTTGCGAAATATTTTCACCCGCTTTAAGCTCAACCTGAGCAAAACTGCACAACGGAGTTTCATGTTTGACTAATCTCTCAAAATTAAAATTTAATCCTCGATTTATCGATGCATTTGGTAGATAAGAGTGCATGCTAAATTTCATGATGTTCGGAGCTGTTTTGGTCGTTATTCAAGGTTGGTCAAGTAAAGGTCTAAGAGATGTTATTTTTTTGGCTTTGTTGTAATTGAAATTTGAAAGAGAATTTAGGTAACCATTTGAGAGATAACCATGCATACAAACTTTCATGGGATTTCGAGCTATTTTGGACCTTAGGAAAACTTGTTGAAACCAAGGCCTAAAAGGTTGCATTTGTTTCCAATTTCTCGGCCATTTTCCCCTCCTTTAAGCCAAACTTTAGCAAAATCAAATTATGGAGTTTCACTTTTGACCTAATTCTCAGAGTTGAAATTTGATCATAGATTTGGATGCCCGTTTGATATAAAAACATGCACGCCAAATTTTGCAATGGTCTGAGCTATCTGGACCCCTTCGAGCCCAAATCGAACGAAAATGCATGACGGAGTTTCACTTCTGACTAATTTCTTAGAATTGAAATTTGATCATAGATTTGTATGCCAGTTTGATAGATAACCGTGCACTCCAACTTTCACGACGTTTTGAGTTATTTTCACCCCCTTTAACCTCAATCTTAGCGAAACCACATGACGGTGTTTCACTCTTGACCAAATTCCTATAATTGAAATTTGATCATAGATTTGGATTTGCATTTGGAAGATAAGAGCGTATGCCAACTTTCATTATGTTCAGAGTTATTTTCAACTTATTTAATCTAAACCCTAACAAAACCATATGATGGAGTTTCGTTTTTGACCAACCTCTAAGAATTGAAACTTGATCGTAGATTTGGGTGCCCATTAGATAATCAAGCTTGCACACCAATTTTTGCAACGTTCCAAGCTATTTTGACCACCTTTAAGCCCAACCTTAGCGAAAACGCATGATGACGTTTCACTTTTGAGCAGTTTCTTATAATTTAAATTTGATCATAGATTTCAATGCCCATTTGATAAACAAGCGTGCACGTGAAATTTTGAGACGTTCCAAAATATTTCACCCCCTTTAATCCCAACCTCATCTAAACCATATGACAGAGTTTCACTTTTGACTAATTTCTAAGAATTAAAATTTGATCATAGATTTATCTTAACATTTGGTAGATAACATTGCACACCAACTTTCACGATGTTCAAATTTATTTTAGTCGTTATTCAAGGTTGGTCAAGCAAAGGTCTAAGAGATGCTATTTTTTTGACTTTCTTGTAATTGAAATTTCAAAGAGAATTTAGATACCCATTTGAGAGGTAACCATGCATGCACACTTTCGAGGGATTTCGAGCTATTTTAGACCTTGGTCAAACTTGGTCAAACCAAGACCTAAAAGGTTGCACTTTTTTCCAATTTCTTAGAAATCAAATTTAAAAGTAGATTTAGATGCCCATTTAAGAGGCACACATATTTTTGTGAATTTCGAGTTATTTTGGCACTTAGTTAAGGTTGGTCAGACCAAGTTCTAAGAAATGCACTTTTCTTGACTTTCTCAAAATTGAAATTTGAAACTGTATTTAGGTACCCATTTGAGAGATAATCCCTACATGTAGATTGTTTTGGGATTGCGAGCCATTTTGGACCTCGGTCAAACTTTGTCAAACCAAGGCCTAAAACGTTGCATTTCACTAAACAAGCGTACACGCTAACTTTCGCGAGGTTCCGATCTATTTCACTCTCTTTAAGTGCAAGCTTAGGGAAAGCGCACGATAAAGTTGATTTTTTGACCAATTTCTTAGAACTAAAATATGATCATAGATTTAGATGCCCATTTGGCAGATAAGAGTACATGCCAAATTTAGTGATGTTCAGAGCTCTTTTTCCCTCCTTTAATCCAAACCTTAGTGAAACCGCATGATGGAGTTTCACTTTTGACCAAATTCCCAGAATTGAAATTTGATCATAGATTTGGATGTCGGGTTGATATACAAGCGTGCATGCCAAATGTTGCAATGTTTTGAGCTATTTGGACCCACTTTAAGCCGAACTCTATCAAAAATGCACGACAAAGTTTCACTTTTGACAATTTTCTCACAATTGAAATTTGATCAGAGATTTGGATGCCCATTTGATAGACAAACGTGCACTCCAATTTTCGTGACGTACCAAGCTATTTCACCCCCTTTAACCCCAACCTTTGCAAAATCGCACAACGAGTTTCACTTTTTAGAAATTTCTTGAAATTAAAATTCGATCATTTCTTTTGATGCGCATTTGGATGATAAGTGTGCATGCCAACTTTCACGATGTTCATAGTTATTTTCAACTCCTTTAAGCCAAACGCTAACAAAATTGTATGATCGAGTTTCAATTTTGACGTACTTCTTAGAATAAAAACTTGATTATAGATTTGGATGCCCATTGGATAAACAATCATGCACGCCAAATTTTGAAATGTTTCTAGTTATTATTTTGACCCCTTTTAAGCCCAACCCTGGTCAAAGCAAGGCCTAAAAGCTTGCACTTTTTCCTTTAAGCCAAACCTTAGCGAAATCGAATGATGGAGTTTCAATTTGGACCAAATTCTCAGAGTTGAAATTTGATCATAGATTTGGATGCCTATTTGATATACAAGCGTGCATGCGGAATTTTTTAATGTTTTGAGCTATTTGGACCCGCTTTAAGCCGAACTATAGCAAAAATGCACGACGAAGTTTCACTTTTGACAATTTTGTCGCAATTGAAATTTGATCATAGATTTGGATGCCCATTTGATAGACAAGCGTGTACTCCAAATTTTGTGAAGTTTCAAGCTATTTTCACCCCCTTTAACCCCAACCTTTGTGAAACCGCACAACGAAGTTTCACTTTTTACAAATTTATCGAAATTAAAATTTGATGATATCTTTTGATGCGCATTTGGATGATAAGTGTGCATGCCAACTTTCACGATGTTCAGAGTTATTTTAAGCTTCTTTAAGCCAAACCCTAACAAAACTGTATGATGGAGGTTCACTGTTGAGGTACTTATTAGAATGGAAACGTGATCATAGATTTGGATGCCCGTTGGATAAAAAATCGTGTACGCCAAATTTTGCAACATTTCGAGCTATTATTTTGGCACCTTTTAAGCCCAACCCTAGTGAAATTGCACGATAGAGTTTCACTTTTGAGCACTTTCTCAGAATTGAAATTTGATCATAGATTTAGATGTGCATTTGCAAGATAAGAGTGCACGCCAACTTTCATGATGTTCAGAGTTATTTTCGACTCCTTTAAGCCAAACCCTAACAAAATCGCATGATGGAGTCTCGCTTTTGACCATCTTCTAAGAATTAATACTTGATCATAGATTTGGATGCCCATTAGATAAACAAGAATGCACATGAACTTTAGAAACGTTCCAAG
The DNA here is from genome assembly GCA_001517045.1 of Pseudotsuga menziesii. Classification (NCBI taxonomy): domain Eukaryota; kingdom Viridiplantae; phylum Streptophyta; class Pinopsida; order Pinales; family Pinaceae; genus Pseudotsuga; species Pseudotsuga menziesii. The sequence goes on from LPNX010615894.1 coordinate 47,599, forward strand.
CTATTTTCACCACCTTTAAGCCCAACCCTAGCGAAAAAGCATGACAAAGTTTCACTTTTGAGCAGTTTCTTATAAATGAAATTTGATCATAGATTTGAATGCCCATTTGATAAACAAGCGTACACGCGAAATTTTGAGACATTCCAAAATATTTCACCCCTTTAATCCCAACCTTAGCAAAACCATACAACAGAGTTAAAATTTTAACTAATTTCTCAGAATTAAAATTTGATCATAGATTTATCTTAGCATTCGGTAGATACCAGTGCACACCAACTTTCACGATGTTCGAACTCATTTTGGTCATTATTTAAGGTCGGTCAAGCAAAGGTCTAAGAGATGCTATTTTTTCAACTTTCTTGTAATTGAAATTTGAAAGAGAATTTAGGCACGCATTTCAGAGATAACCATGCATACACACTTTCAGGGAATTTCGAGCTATTTTGGACCTTCGTCAAACTTGTTCAAACCAATGCCTAAAAGTCCAATTTATTAGAAATCAAATTTAAAAGTAGATTTAAATACCCATTTTGGCACTTAGTCAAGGTTGGTCAAACCAAGTTCTAAGAAATGCACCTTTCTTAACTTTATCGAAATTAAAATTTGAAACTATATTTAGGTACCCATTTGAGAGATAATCCCTACATGTAGATTTTTTTGGGATTGTGAGCCATTTTGAAACTATATTTAGGTACCCATTTGAGAGATAATCCCTACATGTAGCAAAACCCCACAATGGAGTTTCATGTTTGACTAATTTCTCAAATTAAAATTTAATCGTAGATTTATCGGTGCATTTGGTAGATAAGAGTGCATGCTAACTTTCATGATGTTCGGAGCTATTTTGGTCATTATTCAAAGTTGGTCAAGTAAAGGTCTAAGAGATGTTATTTTTTCAGTTTTTTTGAATTTGAAAGAGAATTTAGGTACCCATTTGAGAGATAGCCATGCAAACTTGGTGAAACCAACCCCTAAAAGGTTGCATTTGTTTCCAATTTCTCAAAGCCATTTTCCCTTCCTTTAAGCAAAGCCTTAAACGACGGAGTTTCAATTTTGACCAAATTCTCGTAGCTGAAATTTGATCATAGATTTGGATGCCCGTTTGATATAAAAATGTGCACGCCAAATTTTGCAATGGTCCGAGATATTTGGACCCCTTCGAGCCCAACTATAGCAAAAATGAACGACGGAGTTTCACTTCTGACAAATTTCTCAGAATTGAAATTCGATCATAGATTTGGATGCCCATTTGATAGATAGTCGTGCAATCCAACTTTCGCGATGTTTTGAGCTATTTTCACCCCCTGTAACCCCAATCCTAGTGAAACTGCATGACGCAGTTTCAGTCTTGACAAATTTCTTGAAATTAAAATTTGATCATAGATTTAGATGTGCATTTGGAAGATAAGAGTGCACACCAACTTTCATGATGTTCAGAAGTATTTTCGACTCCTTTAAGCCAAACCCCAATAAAACCGCATGATGGAGTTTCGCTTTTGGCCAACTCCTAAGAATTGAGACTTGATCATAGATTTGGATGCCCATTAGATAAAAAAGCATGCACACCAACTTTCGCAACGTTCCAAGCTATTTTGACCACCTTTAAGCCCAACTCTAGCGAAAAAGCGTGACGAAGTTTCACTTTTGAGCAGTTTTTTATAGTTGAAATTTGATCATAGATTTGAATGCCCATTTGATAGACAAGCGTGCACGTGAAATTTCGAGACGTTCCAAAATATTTCACCCCCTTTAATCCCAACCTTAGCAAAACCATACAACAGAGTTTCACTTTTGACTAATTTCTCAGAATTAAAATTTGATCGTAGATTTATCTTAGCATTTAGTAGATAACAGTGCACACCAACTTTCACGATGTTTGAAGTTATTTTGGTCATTATTCAAGGTTGGTCAATCAAAGGTCTAAGAGATGCTATTTTGTCAACTTTCTTGTAAGTGAAATTTGAAAGAGAATTTAGGCACCCATTTGAGAGATAACCATGCATACACACTTTCAGGGGATTTTGAGCTATTTTGGACCTTGGTCAAACTTGGTCAAAACAAGGCCTAAAAGGTTGCATTTTTTTCCAATTTCTTAGAAATCAAATTTAAAAGTAGATTTAGATACCCATTTAAGAGGCAGACATAAAAATGTGCACAACGGAGTTTCACTTTTAACCAATTTCTTGGAATTAAAATTTAATCATTTATTTAAATGCACATTTGGAAGATAAGAGTGCATGCCAACTTTCACGATGTTGAGAGCTATTTTCGGCATCTTTAAGCCAAACCCTAACAAAAGTACAAGATGTAGTCTCAACTTTGACCAAATTCTCAGAATTCAAACCTGACCATAGGTTTGGATGCATATTGGATAGACAAGCATGCACGCCAACTTTCATGACGTTCTAAGCTATTTTGACCCACTTTAAGCCCAACCCTATCAAACCCTCACAAAGGAGTTTCACTTTCGAGCAGTTTCTTAGAATTTAAATTTGATCATAAATTTGGATGCCCATTTGATGAACAAGCATGCATGCAAACCTTTGAGACATTCCAAAATATTTTCACCCCCTTTAAGCCCAACCTTAGCAAAACCACACAACGGAGTTTCACGTTTGACTCATTTCTCAAAATTAAATTCTATGATCAAATTTTAATTCTGAGAAATTTGTCAAGAGTGAAACTCCATCATGTGGTTTTGCTAAGATTGGGGTTACAGGGGGTGAAAATATCTCAAAACGTCGTGAAAGTTGGAGTGCACGGTTATCTATCAAACAGGCATCCAAATCTATGATCAAATTTGAATTCTGAGAAATTAGTCAGAAGTGAAACTCTGTCGTTCAATTTCGCTAGAGTTGGGCTCAAAGGGCTCCAAATAGCTCGAACCATTGCAAAATTTGGCGTGCACATTTTTATATCAAACGGGCATCCAAATATATGATCAAATTTCAACTTCGAGAATTTGGTCAAAAATGAAACTCCATCATTCAATTTCGCTAAGGTTTGGCTTAAAGGAAAAAGTGCAAGCTTTTAGGCCTTGGTTTGACCAAGTATGAGTAAATTTTAATTCTGAGAAACTGCTCAAAAGTAAAACTTTTCCGTGTGGTTTCACTAGGGTTTGGCTTAAAAGGGGTCAAAATAATAGCTCGAAACGTTGCAAAATTTTGCGTGCATAATTGTTTATCGAATGGGCATCCAAATCTATAATCAAGTTTCTATTCTAAGAAGTACGTCAAAAGTGAAACTCGATCGTACAATTTTGTTAGGGTTTGGCTTAAAGGAGCTGAAAATAACTATGAACATTTTGAAAGTTGGCGTGCACACTTATCATCCAAATGCGCATCAAAAGAAATGATCAAATTTTAATTCCGAGAAATTTGTAAAAAGTGAAACTCCATTGTGCAGTTTCCCAAAGGTTGGGGTTAAAGGGGGTGAAAATAGCTCGGAATGTCACGGAAGTTGGAGTGCACGCTTGTTTATCAAATGGGCATCCAAATCTATCATCAAATTTCAATTGCGAAAAAATTGTCAAAAGTGAAACTTCGTCGTGCATTTTCGCTATAGTTCGGCTTAAAGCGGGTCCAAATAGCTCCAAACATTGTAAAATTTGGCGTGCACGCTTGTATATCAACCAGGCATCCAAATCTACGATCAAATTTCAATTCTGGGAATTTGGTCAAAAGTGGAACTCCATCATGCAGTTTCGCTAAGGTTTGGCTTAAAGGAGGGAAAAAGAGCTCTGAACATCACTAAATTTGGCATGCACTCTTATCTACCAAATGGGCATCTAAATCTATGATCATATTTCAATTCTAAGAAATTGGTCAAAAGAGAAACTTTATCGTGCACTTTTGCTAAGGTTGCACTTAAAGGGAGTGAAATAGCTTAGAACGTCAGGAAAGTTAATGTGTACGCTTGTTTATTGAAATGGGTACATAAATCTACTTTCAAATTTCACTTCTTAAAAAGTCAACAAAAGTGCATCTTTTTAGCTTTTGTTTGACCATCCTTGAATGAGGGCCAAAATAGCTCCAAATAGCATAAAATAGGTGTCCATGCCTATCTTTGAAATAGGTATCTAAATCTACTTCAAAATTTAAATTTTAAGAAAATGGGAAAAATGCAACGTTTTAGGCCTTGGTTTGACAAAGTTTGACCGAGATCGAAAATGGCTCACAATCCCAAAAAAATTGACATGTAGGGATTATCTCTCAAATGGGTACCAAAATAGAGTTTCAAATTTAAATTTCGAGAAAGTCAAGAAAAGTGCATTTCCTAGAACTTGGTTTGACCAACCTTAACTAAGTGCCGAAATAGCTCGAAATTCGCAAAAATATGTGTGCCCTCTTAAATGGGCATCTAAATCTACTTTTAAATTTGATTTCTAAGAAATTGGAAAAAAGTGCAATCTTTTAGACCTTTGTTTGACCAAGTTTGACCAAGGTCCAAAATAGCTCTAAATCTCGTGAAAGTGTGTATGCATGGTTATCTCTCAAATGGGTATCTAAATTCTCTTTGAAGTTTCAATTACAAGAAAGTAAAAAAAATAGCATCTCTTAGACCTTTGCTTGACCAACCTTGAATATCGACAAAATAACTTCAAACATCATGAAAGTTGGTGTGCACGGTTATCTACCAAATGCTAAGATAAATCTACGATCAAATTTTAATTCTTAGAAATTAGTCAAAAGTGAAACTCCGTTGTATGGTTTAGATGAGGTTGGGATTAAAGGGGGTGAAATATTTTGGAATGTCACGAAATTTCACCTGCACGCTTGTCTATCAAATGGGCATTGAAATCTATGATCAAATTTCAATTATAAGAAACTACTCAAAAGTGAAACTTCGTCATGCGTTTTCGCTAGGGTTGGGCTTAAAGGTGGTCAAAATAGCTTGGAACATTGCAAAATATGGCGTGCATGCTTGTTTATCTAATGGGCATCCAAATATATGATCAAGTTTCAATTCTTAGAAGTTGGTCAAAAGCAAAACTCCATTGTGCAGTTTTGTTAGGGTTTTGCTTAAGGAGTCGAAAATAACTCTGAACATCATGAAAGTTGGCGTGCACTCTTATCGTCTAAATGTGCATCTAAATCTATGATCAAATTTCAATTCGAAGAAATTGGTCAAAAGAGAAACTTTATCGTGCGCTTTCGCTAAGGTTGCACTTAAAGGGAGTGAAATAGCTCGGAACGTTGCGAAAGTTAGCGTGCACGCTTGTTTATTGAAATGGGTACATAAATCTACTTTCAAATTTAACTTCTTAAAAAGTCAACAAAAGTGTATCTTCATAGATTTTGTTTGACCATCCTTGAATGAGGGCCAAAATAGCTCCAAATAGCATAAAATAGGTGTCCATGCCTATCTTTGAAACAAGTATCTAAATCTACTTCAAAATTTGAATTTTAAGAAAATGGGAAAAATGCAATGTTTTAGGCCTTGGTTTGACAAAGTTTGACCGAGGTCCAAAATGGCTCGCAATCCCAAACAAATCTACATGTAGAGATTATCTCTCAAATGGGTACCTAAATACATTTTCAAATTTCAATTTTGAGAAATCCAAGAAAAGTGCACTTCTTAGAACTTGGTTTGACCAACCTTAACTAAGTGCTGAAATAACTCGAAATTCGCAAAAATATGTGTGCCTCTTAAATGGGCATCTAAATCTACTTTTAAATTTGATTTCTAAGAAATTGGAAAAAAGTGCAACCTTTTAGGCCTTGGTTTGACCAAGTTTGACCAAGGTCCAAAAGAGCTCAAAATCCCCTGAAAGTGTGTATGCATGGTTATCTCTCAAATGGGTATCTAAATTCTCTTTGAAATTTCAATTACAAGAAAGTCAAAAAAATAGCATCTCTTAGACCTTTGCTTGACCAACATTAAATAACGACCAAAATAACTTCAAACATCGTGAAAGTTGGTGTGCAATGTTATCTACCAAATGTTAAGATAAATCTACGATCAAATTTTAATTCTTAGAAATTAGTCAAAAGTGAAACTCTGTTGTATGGTTTAGATGAGTTTGGGATTAAAGGGGGTGAAATATTTTGGAACGTCTCGAAATTTTGCGTTCACACTTGTCTATCAGATGGGCATTGAAATCTATGATCAAATTTTAGTTATAAGAAACTACTCAAACGTGAAACTTCATCATGTGTTTTCGCTAGGGTTGGGCTTAAAGGTGGTCAAAATAGCTTTTCACATTGCAAAAGTTAGTGTGCATGCTTGTTTATCTAATGGGCATCCAAATCTATGATCAAGTTTCAATTCTTAGAAGTTGGTCAAAATCAAAACTCCATCATGTGGTTTTGTTAGGGTTTGGCTTAAAGTAGTCGAAAATAACTCTAAACATCATGAAAGTTGGCGTGCACTCTTATCTTCCAAATGCACATCTAAATCTATGATCAAATTTTAATTCCGAGAAATTGGTCAAGAGTGAAACTCTGTCATGTGGTTTCACTAATATTGGGGTTAAAGGGGTTGAAAATAGCTCAAAACGTCGTGAAAGTTGGAGTGCACGGTTATCTATCAAATGGGCATCAAAATCTATGAGAAAATTTAAATTTTGAGAAATTAGCCAGAAGTGAAACTCCGTCATTCATTTTCGTTGGAGTTGGGCTCGAAGGGGTCCAAATAGCTCAGACCATTGGAAAAGTTGGTGTGCACATTTTTATATCAAACGGGCATCGGAATCTATGATCAAATTTCAACTCCGAGAATTTTTGTCAAAATTGAAACTCCATCATTCGATTTCGCTAAGGTTTGGCTTAAAGGAAAAAGTGCAAGCTTTTAGGCCTTAGTTTGACCAAGTATGAGAAAATTTAATTTCTGAGAAACTGCTCAAAACTGAAACTCTATCGTGCGGTTTCACTAGGGTTGGGATTAAAAGGGGTCAAAATAATAGCTCAAAACGTTTGGCAACATTGGGAAACCAGTGCAACATTTTTGGCCTTGGTTTGACCAAGTTTGACCAAGATCCAAAATAGCTTGAAATCCCTTGAAAGTGTGTATGCATTGAAACTTTATCATATATTTGGATGCCCATTAGATAAACAAGCATGCACGCCAACTTTCACAATGTTCCAAGCTATTTGGACCACCTTTAAGCGCAACCCTAGAAAAAACGCATGACGAAGTTTCACTTTTGAGCAGTTTCTTGTAATTGAAATTTGATCATAGATTTGAATGCCCATTCGATAGACAAGATTGCACGCAAAATTTCAAGACGTTCCAAAATATTTCACCCCTTTAATCCCAACCTCAGCAAAACCATACAATAGAGTTTCACTTTTGACTAATTTCTCAGAATTAAAATTTGATCGTAGATTTATCTTAGCATTTGGTAGATACCAATGCACACCAACTTTCACGATGTTTGAAGTTATTTTGGTCATTATTTAAGGTTGTTCAAGCAACGGTCTAACAGATGCTATTTTTTTTACTTTCTTGTAATTGAAATTTGAAAGAGAATTTAGGTACCCATTTGAGAGATAACCATGCATACTCACTTTCGGGGGATTTCGAGCTATTTTGAACCTGGGTCAAACTTGGTCAAACCATGGCCTAAAAGTCCAGTTTCTTGGAAATCAAATTTAAAAGTAGATTTAGATACCCATTTCGGCACTTTGTCAAGGTTGGTCAAACCAAGTTCTAGGAAATGCACCTTTCTTGACTTTCTTGAAATTGAAATTTGAAACTGTATTTACTTAGGTACCCATTTGAGAGATAATCCCTACATGTAGATTTTTTTGGGATTGCGAGCCATTTTTGACCTTGGTCAAACTTCATCCAACCAACGCCTAAAACATTGCATTTTTTTCATTTTCTGAAAATTCAAATTTTAAAGTAGATTTAGATACCCATTTCAAAGATAGGCACCGACACCTATTTTTATGAGATTTGGAGCTATTTTGGCCCTCATTCAAGGATGGTCCAACAAAAGTTGAAAAGATGCACTTTTGTTGACTTTTTTAGAAGTGAAATTTGAAAGTGGATTTAGGTACCCATTTCAATAAACAAGCGTACACACTAACTTTTGCGACGTTTCGAGCTATTTCACTCCCTTTAAGTGCAACCTTAGCGAAAGCGTACGATAAAGTTTCTCATTTGACCAATTTCTTAGAATTGACATATGATCATATATTTAGATGCCCATTTGGTAGATAAGACTGCATGCCAAATTTAGTGATGTTCAGAGCTCTTTTTCCCTCCTTTAAGCCAAACCTTAGCGAAACCGCAGGACGGAGTTTCACTTTTGACCAAATTCCCAGAATTGAAATTTGATCATAGATTTGGATACCCATTTGGTATACAAGCGTGCACGCCAAATTTTGTAATGTTTTGAGCTATTTGGACTCGCTTTAAGCCGAACTATAGCGAAAAATGCACGACGAAGTTTCACTTTTGACAATTTTCTCATAATTGAAATTTGATCATAAATTTGGATGCCCATTTGATAGACAATCATGCACTCAAACTTTCGCGACACTCCAAGCTATTTTCACCCCCTTTAACCCCAAACTTTTCGAAACCACACGACAGAGTTTCACTTTTTACAAATTTATCACAATTAAAATTTGATCATATATTTTGATGCGCATTTGGATGATAAGTGTGCACGCCAACTTTCACGATATTCGGTGTTATTTTCAGCTCCTTTAAGTCAAACCCTAACAAAACTGTATGATGGAGGTTCACTTTTGATGTACTTCTTAGAATGGAAACATGATCATATATTTGGATGCCCATTGGATAAACAATCATGCACGCCAAATTCTGCAATGTTCCAAGCTATTATTTTGACCCCGTTTAAGCCCAACCCTAGTGAAACCGCACGATAGAGTTTCACTTTTGAGCAGTTTCTCAGAATTGAAATTTGCTCATAGATTTGGATGTCCATTTGATAGACAAGCTTGCACATGAAATTTCACAATGTTGCGAAATATTTTCACCCGCTTAAAAGCAAACCTTAGAAAAACTGCACAATGAAGTTTCACATTTGACTAATTTCTCAAAATTAAAATTTAATCATAGATTTACGAGCGCATTGGGTAGATAGGAGTGCATGCTAACTTTCATGATGTTTGGAGCTATTTTGGTCATTATTCAAGCTTGGTCAAGCAAAGGTCTAAGAGATGTTATTTTTTCAACTTTCTTGTAATTGAAATTTGAAAGAGAATTTAGGTAACCATTTGAGAGATAACTTTCAGGGGATTTTGAGCTATTTTGGACATAGGAAAACTTGGTGAAACCAAGGACTAAAAGGTTGCATTTGTTTACAATTTCTCAACCGTTTTCCCCTCCTTTAAGCCAAACCTTAGCAAAATCGAATGATGGAGTTTCACTTGTGACCAAATTCTCAGAGTTGAAATTTGATCATAGATTTGGATGCCCGTTTGATATAAAAACGTGCACGCCAACTTTTGCAATGGTCTGAGCTATTTCAACCCCTTCGAGCCCAACTCTAGCGAAAATGCATGATGGAGTTTCACTTTTGACCAATTTCTTAGAATTGAAATTTGATCATAGATTTGGATGCCCGTTTGATCCATAACCTTGCACTCCAACTTTCACGACATTTTGAGCTATTTTCACCCCCTTTAACCGCAATCTTAACGAAACCACATGACGGAGTTTCACACTTGATCAATTTCTCAGAATTAAAATTTGATCATAGATTTAGATGCGCATTTGGAAGTGTGTACGCCAAATTTCATGATATTCAGAGTTATTTTTTACTCCTTTAAGCCAAACCCTAACAAAATCGGATGATGCAGTTTCGCTTTTGACAAACTTCTAAGAATTGAGACTTGATCATAGATTTGGATGCCCATTAGATAGACAAGCATGCACGCCAACTTTTACAGATTTCAATGCACGTTTGATAGACAAGCGTGCACATGAAATTTCGAGACGTTCCAAAATATTTCACCCCCTTTAATCCCAACCTCATCTAAACGATAAAACAGAGTTTCACTTTTCACTAATTTCTAAGAATTTTATTTGATCATAGTTTTATCTTAACATTTGGTAGATAACAGTGCACGCCAACTTTCACGATGTTCGAAGTTATTTTGGTCGTTATTCAATGTTGGTCAAGAAAAGGTCTAAGAGATGCTATTTTTTCAACTTTCTTGTAATTGAAATTTCAAAGAGAATTTAGATACCCATTTGAGAGATAACCAAGCAAACACACTTTCAGGGGATTTCGAGCTATTTTGGACCTTGGTCAAACTTGGTCAAACCAAGACCTAAAAGGTTGCACTTTTTTCAAATTTCTTAGAAATCAAATTTAGAAGTAGATTTAGATGCCCATTTAAGAGGCACACATATTTTTGTGAATTTCGAGTTATTTCGGCACTTATTTAAGTTTGGTCAAACCAAGTTCTAAGAAATGCAATTTTCTTGACTTTCTCGAAATTGAAATCTGAAACTGTATTTAGGTACCCATTTGAGAGATAATCCCTAGATGTAGATTTTTTTGTGATTGCGAGCCATTTTGGACCTCGGTCAAACTTTGTCAAACCAAGGCCTAAAACGTTGCATTTTTCCCATTTTCTTAAAATTCAAATTTTGAAGTAGATTTAGATACCCATTTCAAAGAAGTGAAATTTGAAAGTAGATTTATGTACCCATTTCAATAAACAGGCGTACACACTAACTTTCGCGACGTTTCGGGCTATTTCACTCCCTTTAAGTGCAACCTTAGCGAAAGCGCCCGATAAAGTTTTTCTTTTGACCAATTTCTTAGAATTGAAATATGATCATAGATTTAGATGCCCATTTGGTATATAATACTGCATGCCAAGTTTCGTGATGTTCAAAGCTCTTTTTCCCCCCTTTAAGCCAAACCTTAGCGAAACCGCATGATGGAGTTTCACTTTTGACCAAATTCCCAGAATTGAAATTTGATCATAGATTTGGATGGCCGATTGATATACAAGCATGCACGCCAAATTTTGCAATGTTTCGATCTATTTGGACCCGCTTTAAGCCGAACTCTAGCGAAAATACACGACGAAGTTTCACTTTTGACAATTTTCTCGCAATTGAAATTTGATCATAGATTTGGATGCCCATTTGATATACAAGCGTGCACTCCAACTTTTGCAACATTCCGAGCTATTTTCACCCCCTTGAACCCCAACCTTTGCGAAACCGCACAACGGAGTTTGACTTTTTACAAATTTCTCGGAATTAAAATTTGATCGTTTCTTTTGATGCGCATTTGGATGATAAGTGTGCACGCCAACTTTCATGATGTTCATAGTTATTTTCAGCTCCTTTAAGCCAAACCCTAACAAAATTGTATGATCGAGTTTCACTTTTGACGTACTTCTTATAACAGAAACTTGATTATAGATTTGGTTGCCCATTGGATAAACAATCATGCACGCCAAATTTTGCAATGTTTCAAGCTATTATTTCGACCCCTTTTAAGCCCAACCCTTGTGAAACCGCACGACAGAGTTTCACTTTTGAGCAGTTTCTCAAAATTCAAATTTGCTCATACTTGGTCAAACCAAGGCCTAAAATCTTGCCCTTTTTCCTTTAAGCCAAACCTTAGCGAAATCGAATGATGGAGTTTCAATTTTGACCAAATTCTTGAAGTTGAAATTTGATCATATATTTGGATGCCCGTTTGATATAAAAACATGCACGCCGGCTTTTGCAATGGTCCGAGCTATTTGGACCCCTTCGAGCCCAACTCTAACGAAAATGGATGACAGAGTTTCACTTCTTACTAATTTCTTAGAATTGTAATTTGACCATAGATTTGGATGCCTGTTTGATAGATAACTGTGCACTCCAACTTTCGTGACATTTTGAGCTATTTTCACCCCTTGTAACCCCAATCTTACCAAACCACATGATGGAGTTTTAATCTTGACAAATTTCTCGGAATTAAAATTTGATCATAGATTTAGATGTGCATTTGGAAGATAAGAGTGCATGACAACTTTCATGATGTTCAGAGTTATTTTTGACTCCTTTAAGCAAAACCCTAACAAAACCACACGATGGAGTTTCGCTTTTGACCAACTTCTAAGAATTGAAACTTGATCATAGATTTGGATGCCCAATAGATAAACAAGCATGCACATCAACTTTCGCAAGGTTCCAAGCTATTTTGACCATATTTAAGCCCAACCCTAGCAAAAATGCATGACAAAGTTTCACTTTTGAGCAGTTTCTTATAATTGAAATTTGATCATAAATTTAAATGTCCATTTGATAGACAAGCATGCACATGAAATTTTGAGATTTTCCAAAATGTTTCACCCCGTTTAATCCCAACCTCTGCAAAACCATACAACAGAGTTTCACTTTTGACTAATTTCTCAGACCTAAAATTTGATTGTAGATTTATCTTAGCATTTGGTAGATAACAGTGCACACCAACTTTCATGATGTTCGAAGTTATTTTGGTCATTATTCAAGGTTGGTCAAGCAAAGGTCTCAGAGATGATATTTTTTGGACTTTGTTGTAAGTGAAATTTGAAAGAGAATTTAGGTACCCATTTGAGAGATAACCATGCATACACACTTTCAGGGGATTTCGAGCTATTTTGGACCTTGGTCAAACTTGGTCAAACCAAGGTCTAAAAGGTTGCACTTTTTTCCAATTTCTTAGAAATCAAATTTAAAAGTATATTTAGATACCCATTTAAAAGGCACACATAAAAACGTGCACGACGGAGTTTCACTTTTAACCAATTTCTTGGAATTAAAATTTAATCATAAATTTAAATGCGCATTTGGAAAATAAGAGTGCATGCCAACTTTCATGATGTTGAGAGCTATTTTTGGCATATTTAAGGCAAACCCTCACAAAAATGCATAACACAGTCTTAGCTTTGACCAAATTCTCAGAATTGAAACCCCCTTTAAGCCCAACCTTAACAAAACCACACAACAGAGTTTCACGTTTGACTAATTTCTCAAAATTAAAATATAATCGTAGATCTATTGGCGCATTTGGTAGATAAGAGTGCATGCTAAATTTCATGATGTTCGGATCTATTTTGGTCGTTATTCAAGGTTGGTCAAGTAAAGGTCTAAGAGATGTTATTTTTTCGGCTTTCATGTAATTGAAATTTGAAAGAGAATTTAGGTACCCATTTGAGAGATAACCATGCATACAAACTTTCAGGGGATTTCAAGCTATTTTGGACCTTAGGAAATCTTGGTGAAACCAATCCCTAAAAGGTTGCATTTGTTTCCAATTTGTCAAAGCCATTTTCCCCTCCTTTAAAGCCAAACTTTAGCGAAATCGAATGACGGAGTTTCACTTTTGAAAAAATTCTCAAAGTTCAAATTGGATCATAGATTTGGATGCCTATTTGATATAAAAACATGCACCCCAAATTTTGCAATGGTCCAAGCTATTTGGACCCCTTCGAGCCCAAATCTACCGAAAATGAAGAACAGAGTTTCACTTCTAACTTATTTCTCAGAATTGAAATTTGATCGTAGATTTGGATGCCCGTTTGATAGATAACTGTGCAATCCAAGTTTCACGACGTTTTGAGCTATTTTCACCCCTTGTAACCCTAATCTTAGTGAAACTGCATGATGGAGTTTCACTCTTGACAAATTTCTTGAAATTAAAATTTGATCATAGATTTATATGTGCACTTGGAATATAAGAGTGCATGCCAACTTTCATGATGTTAAGAGTTATTTTTGACTCATTTAAGCCAAACGCTAACCAAACTGTACGATGGAGTTTTGCTTTTGACCAACTTCTAAGAATTAAAACTTGATCATAGATTTGGATGCCAATTAGATAAACAAGAATGCACACCAACTTTCACAACGTTCCAAGCTATTTTGACCACCTTTAAGCCCAACCCTAGCGAAAAAGCATGATTAATTTTTACTTTTGAGCAGTTTCGTATAATTGAAATTTGATCATATATTTAAATTCCCATTTGATATACAAGTGTGCACGTGAAATTTCGAGATGTTGCAAAATATTTCACCCCCTTTAATCCCAACCTTAGCAAAACCAAACAACAGAGTTTCACATTTGACTAATTTCTCAAAATTAAAATTTGATCGTAGATTTATCTTAGCATTTGGTACATAACAGTGCACACCAACTTTCACGATGTTCGATGTTATTTTGGTCATTATTCAAGGTTGGTCAAGCAAAGGTATAAGAGATGCTATTTTTTCGACTTTCCCGTAAGTGAAATTTGAAAGAGAATTTAGGTACCCATTTGAGAGATAACCAAGCATACACAGCTTCAGGGGATTTTGAGCTATTTTGGACCTTGGTAAAAATTGGTCAAACCAAGGTCTAAAAGCTTGCACTTTTTTCCAATTTCTTAGAAATCAAATTTAAAAGTAGATTTAGATACCCATTTAAGAGGCACACATAAAAACATGCACACCAGAGTTTCAGTTTTAACCAATTTCTTGGAATTAAAATTTAATCATTGATTTAAATATGCATTTGGAAGATAAGAGTGCATGCCAAATTTTAGGATGTTGAGAGTTATGTTCAGCATCTTTAAGCCAAACCCTCAAAAAAACTGTAAGATGCAGTCTCAACTTTGACCAAATTCTCAGAATTGAAACCTGATCATAGGTTTGGATGCATATTGGATAGACAAGCATGCACGCCGACGTTTGCGATGTTCCAAGATATTTTGACCCCCTTAAAGCCCAACCCTGTCGAAACCACATGAAGGAGTTTCACTTTCGAGCAGTTTCTTCGAATTTAAATGTGATCATAAATTTGGATGCCCATTTGATGAACAAGTGTGCATGCAAACTTTTGAGACATTCGAAAATATGTTCACCCCCTTTAAGCCCAACCATAGCAAAGCCGCAGAACGGAGTTTCACGTTTGACTAATTTCTCCAAATTAAAATTTAATTGTAGATTTATCGTTGCATTTGGTAGATAAGAGTCCATGCTAACTTTCATGATGTTCGGAGCTATTTTGTTCGTTATTCAAGGTTGGTCAAGTAAAGATCTAAGAGATGTTATTTTTCGGCTTTCTTGTAATTGAAATTTGAAAGAGAATTTAGGTACCCATTTTATAGATAACCATGCATACAAACTTTCAGGGGATTTCGAGCTATTTTGGACCTTAGGAAAACTTGGTGAAACCAAGACATAAAAGGTTGCATTTGTTTCCAATTTCTCAAAGCCAATTTCCCCTCATTTAAGCCAAAACTTAGCGAAATTGAATGATGGAGTTTCACTTTTGACCAAATTCTTGGAGTTGAAACTTGATCATAGATTTAGATGCCCATTTGATATAAAAATGTGCACGCCAACGTTTGCAACGTTCCCAACTATTTGGACCCCTTCGAGCCCAAATCTAGCAAAAATGAACGACGAAGTTTCACTTCTGACTAATTTCTCAGAATTGAAATTTGATCATAGATTTGGATGCCCGTTTGATAGATAACTGTTCACTCCAACTTTCGTGACGTTTTGAGCTATTTTCACCCCCTGTAACCCCAATCTTAGTGAAACCGCATGATGGAGTTTCACTCTTGACAAATTTATCAAAATTAAAATTTGATCATAGATTTAGATGTGCATTTGAAAGATAAGAGTGCATGCCAATTTTCATGATGTTCAGAGTTATTTTTTACTCCTTGAATCCAAACCCTAACAAAACCGCACGATGGAGTTTCGCTTTTGACCAACTTCTAAGAATTGAAACTTGATCATAGATTTGGATGCCCAATAGATAAACAAGCATGCACGCCAACTTTCGGAACGTTCCAAGCTATTTTGACCACCTTTAAGCCCAACCCTAGCAAAAACGCATGACGAGGTTTCACTTTTGAGCAGTTTCTTAGAATTGAAATTTGATCATAGATTTGAACGCCCATTTGATAGACAAGCGTGTACGTGAAATTTCGAGATGTTCCAAAATATTTCACCCCTTTAATGCCAACCTCAGCAAAACCATACAATAGAGTTTCACTTTTGACTAATTTCTCAGAATTAAAATTTGACCATAGATTTATCTTAGCATTTGGTAGATACTAGTGCACACTAACTTTCACGATGTTTGAATTTATTTTGGTCATTATTTAAGGTTGGTCAAGCAAAGGTCTAAGAGATGTTATTTTTTCGACTTTCTTGTAATTGAAATTTGAGAGAGAATTTAGATACTCATTTGAGAGATAACTATGCATACATAGTTTTAGGGGATTTTGAGCTATTTTGGACCTTGGTCAAACAAAGGCCTAAAAGACGAATTTCTTAGAAACAAATTTAAAAGTAGATTTAGATACCCATTTCGGCACTTAGTCAAGGTTGGTCAAACCAAGTTCTAAGAAATGCACTTTTCTTGACTTTCTTGAAATTGAAATTTGAAACTGTATTTTAGGTACCCATTTGAGAGATAATCCCTACATGTAGATTTTTTGGGGATTGCGAGCCATTTTGGACCTCTTTCAAACTTCGTCAAACCAATGCCTAAAACGTTGCATTTTTTCCATTTTTTGAAAATTCAAATTTTAAAGCATATTTAGATACCCATTTCAAAGATAGGCATGGACACCTATTTTTATGAGATTTGGATCTATTTTGGCCCTCATTCAAGGATGGTCAAACAAAAGGTGAAAAGATGCACTTTTGTTGACTTTTTCAGAAGTGAAATTTGAAAGTGGATTTAGGTACCCATTTTAATAAACAAGCGTACATAATAACTTTCGTGACGTTTCGAGCTATTTCACTCCCTTTAAGTGCAACCGTAGCGAAAGTGCACGATAAACTTTCTTGTTTGACCAATTTCTTAGAATTGAAGTATGATCATATATTTAGATGCCCATTTGGTAGATAAAAGCACATGCCAAATTTAGTGATGTTCAGAGCTCTTTTTCCCTCCTTTAAGACTTATCGAAACCACACGACGGAGTTTCACTTTTGACCAAATTACCATAATTAAAATATGATCATAGATTTGGATACCCATTTGATATAGAAATGTACACGCCAAATCTTGTAATGTTTTGAGCTATTTGGACCCGCTTTAAGCCAAACTATAGCGAAAATGCACAACGAAGTTTCACTTTTGGCAAATTTTCTCGCAATTGAAATTTGATCATAGATTTGGATGCCGGTTTGATAGACAAGTGTGCACTCCAAATTTTGTGACATTCCAGCTACTTTAACTGCCTTTAACGCCAACCTTTGCGAAACCGCACGACAGAGTTTCACTTTTTACAAATTTATCGGAATAAAAATTTGATCATATCTTTTGATGCGCATGTGGATGATAAGTGTGCATGCCAACTTTCACGATGTTCAGAGTTATTTTCAGCTCCTTTAAGCCAAACCCTAATAAAATTGTACAATGGAGGTTCACTTTTGACGTACTTCTTAGAATGGAAACTTAAACATATATTTGGATGCCCATTGGATAAACAATCATGCACACCAAATTTTGCAACGTTTCGAGCTATTGAGCAGTTTCTCAGAATTGAAATTTGCTCATAGATTTGGATGTCCATTTGATAGAAAAGCTTGCACATGAAATTTCACGACGTTGTGAAATATTTTCACCCACTTTAAGCCCAACCTTAGTAAAACTACGCAACGGAGTTTCATGTTTGACTAATTTCTCAAAATTAAAATTTAATCGTAGATTTATTGGCGCATTTGGTAGATAAGAGTGCATGCTAACTTTCATGATGTTCAGAGCTATTTTGGTTGTTATTCAAGGTTTTTCAAGTAAAGGTCTAAGAGATGTTATTTTTTCAGCTTTCTTGTAATTGAAATTTGAAAGATATTTTAGGTAACCATTTGAGAGATAACCATGCATACAAACTTTCAGGCGATTTCGATCTATTTTGGACCTTAAGCAAAAATGATGAAACAATGCAGTCTCAGCTTTGACCAAATTCTCAGAATTGAAACCTGATCATATGTTTTGATGCATATTAGATAGACAAACATGCACACCAACTTTTGCGACGTTTCGAGCTATTTTCCCCCCTTTAAGCCCAACCCTGTCGAAACCGCACGACAGTGTTTCACATTCGAGCAGTTTCTTAGAATTTAAATTTGATCATAAATTTCGATGCCAATTCGATGAACAAGTGTGCATGCAAAATTTTGATACATTCCAAAATATTTTCACCCCCTTTAAGCCCAACCATAGCAATACCGCACAACGGAGTTTCACCTTTGACTAATTTCTCAAAATTAAAATTTAATCCAAATTTAAAATTTATTTTTTTGGCTTTCTTGTGATTGAAATTTGAAAGAGAATTTAGGTACCCATTTCAGAGATAACCATGCATACCAACTTTCAGGGGATTTTGAGCTATTTTGGACCTTAGGCAAACTTGGTGAAACCAATCCCTAAAAGGTTGTATTTGTTTCAAATTTCTCAAAGCCATTTTCCCCTCCCTTAAGCCAAACCTTACCGAAATCGAATGACGGAGTTTCACTTTTGACCAAATTCTTGAAGTTGAAATTTGATCATAGATTTGGATGCCCATTTGATATAAAAATGTGCACGCCAACTTTTGCAATGGTACGAGCTATTTCCACCCCTTCGAGCCCAACTCTAGCGAAAATGAACGACGGAGTTTCACTTCTGACTAATTTCTTAGAATTGAAATTTGATCATAGATTTGGATGACCTTTTGATAGATAACCGTGCGTTCCAACTTTCGCGATGTTTTGAGCTATTTTCACCCCCTATAACCCCAATCTTAGTGAAACTGCATGACGGAGTTTCACTCTTGACAAATTTCTCGAAATTAAAATTTGATCATAGATTTAGATGTGCATTTGGAAGATAAGAGTGCACGCCAACTTTCATGATGTTCAGAGTTATTTTCGACTCCTTTAAGCCATACCCTAACAAAACCGCATGATGGAGTTTCGCTTTTGACCAACTTCTAAGAATTGAAACTTGATCACAGATTTGGATGCCCATTAGGTAAACAAGCATGCACTCCAACTTTCACAACGTTCCAAGCTATTTTAACCACCTTTAAGCCCAACAATAGCAAAAAAGCATGACGAAGTTTCACTTTTGAGCAGTTTTCTATAATTGAAATTTGATCATAGATTCGAATTCCCATTTCATAGACAAGTGTGCACTCGAAATTTCGAGATGTTCCAAAATATTTCAATGGGCCCTTTAATCCCAACCTCAACAAAACCATACAACAAAGTTTCACTTTTGACTAATTTCTAAGAATGAAAATTTGATCATAGATTTATCTTAGGATTTAGTAGATAACAATGCACACCAACTTTCATGATGTTTGAAGTTATTTTGGTCATTATTCAAGGTTGGTCAAGCAAAGGTTTAAGAGACGCTATTTTTTTGACTTTCTTGTAAGTGAAATTTGAAAGAGAATTTAGGTACTCATTTGAGAGATAATGATGCAGAGACACTTTCAGGGGATTTCCAACTATTTTGGACCTTGGTCAAACTTGGTCAAACCAAGGTTGAAAAAGTTGCACTTTTTTTCAATTTCTTGGAAATCAAATTTAAAAGTAGATTTAGATACGCATTTAAGAGGCACACATAAAAATGTGCACAACGGAGTTTCACTTTTAACCAATTTCTTGGAATTAAAATTTAATCATTGATTTAAATGAGCATTTGGAAGATAAGAGTGCATGCCAACTTTCACGATGTTGAGATCTATTTTTGGCATCTTTAAGCCAAACCCTCACATATGCATCCAAACATATGATCAGGTTTCAATTCTGAGAATTTGGTCAAAACTGAGACCGCATTGTGCAATTTTGTTAGGGTTTGGCTTAAAGATGCTGAAAATAGCTCTCAACATCATGAAAGTTGGGATGCACTCTTATTTCCCAAATGTGCATTTAAATCTATGATTAAATTTTAATTCCAAGAAATTGGTTAAAAGTGAAACTCCGTCGTGCACATTTTTATGTGTGCCTCTTAAATAGTTATCTAAATCTACTTTTAAATTTGATTTCTAAGAAATTGGAAAAAAGTGCAACCTTTTAGGCCTTGGTTTGACCAAGTTTGACCAAGGTCCAAAATAGCTCGAAATCCCCCGAAAGTGTGTATGCATGGTTATCTCACAATGCATCTTAAAGTCCTTGCTTATCTCTCCATGTGGTTTCGTTAAGATTGGGGTTACAGGGGGTGAAAATAGCTCAAAACGTCGTGAAAGTTGGAGTGCACGGTTATCTATCAAATGGGCATCCAAATCTATGATCAAATTTGAATTTTGAGAAATTAGTCAGAAGTGAAACTCCATCGTGCATTTTCACTAGAGTTGGGCTCGAAGGGGTCCAAATAGCTTGGACCATTGCAAAAGTTGGTGTGCAAGTTTTTATATCTAATGGGCATCCAAATCTATGATCAA
Organism: Pseudotsuga menziesii; assembly: GCA_001517045.1. Lineage (NCBI taxonomy): Eukaryota > Viridiplantae > Streptophyta > Pinopsida > Pinales > Pinaceae > Pseudotsuga > Pseudotsuga menziesii. Next base: position 67,944 of record LPNX010615894.1, read on the forward strand.
ATTTTAACTCCGAGAATTTGGTAAAAAGTGAAACTCCATCATTCGATTTCGCTAAGGTTTGGCTTAAAGGAGGAGAAAATGGCTTTGAGAAATTGGAAACAAATGCAACCTTTTTTTTGTCTTGGTTTCACCAAGTTTGCCTAAGTTCCAAAATAACTTGAAATCTCCTGAAAGTTTGTATGCATGGTTATCTCTCAAATGGGTACCTAAATTCTCTTTCAAATTTCAATTACAAGAAAGCCGAAAAAATAACATCTCTTAGACATTTACTTGAACAACCTTGAATAATGAACAAAATAGCTCCGAACATAATTCAAAGTTAGCATGGACTCTTATCTACCAAATTCCCCGATAAATCTATGATTAAATTTCAATTTTGAGAAATTAGTCAAATATGAAACTCCATTGTGCGGTTTTGCTAAGGTTGGGCTTAAAGGGGCTGAAAATATTTTGGAATGTCTCAAAATTTTGCGTGCACGTTTGTTCATCAAAAGGGCATCATAATTTATGATCAAATTTAAATTCTAAGAAACTGCCGAAAATAGCTCTCAACATCAAAGTTGGCATGCACTCTTATCTTCCAAATGCACATTTAAATCAATGATTAAATTTTAATTCGAAGAAATTGGTTAAAAGTGAAACTCCATTGTGCACGTTTTTATGTGTGCCTCTTAAATGGGTATCTAAATCTACTTTTAAATTTAATCTCTAACAAATTGGAAAAAAGTGCAACCTTTTCGGCCTTGGTTTGACCAAGTTTGACCAAGGTCCAAAATAGCTCGAAATCCCCTGAAAGTGTGTATGCATGGTTATCTCTCAAATGGGTACCTAAATTCTCTTTCAAATTTCACTTACAAGAAAGTCAAAAAAATAGCATCTCTTAGACCTTTGCTTGACCAACCTTGAATAATGACGAAAATAACATCGAACATAATGAAAGTTGGTGTGCACTGTTATCTACCAAATTCTAAGATAAATCTACGATCAAATTTTAATTCTGAGAAATTAGTCAAAAGTGAAACTTTGTTGTATGGTTTTACTAAGGTTGGGATTAAAGGGGCTGAAATATTTTGGAATGTCTCAAAATTTCACATGCACACTTGCCTATCAAATGGGAATTCAAATCTATGATCAAATTTCAATTATACAAAACTGCTCAAAAGTGAAACTTCATCATGCTTTTTCGCTAGGGTTGGGCTTAAAGGTGGTCAAAATAGCTTGGAAAATTGTGAAAGTTTGTGTGCATGCATGTTTATCTAATGGGCATCCAAATCTATGATGAAGTTTCAATTCTTAGAAGTTGCTCAAAAGCGAAACTCCATTGTGCGGTTTTGTTAGGGTTTGGCTTAAAGGAGTCGAAAATAACTCTGAACATCATGAAAGTTGGCATGCACTCTTATCTTCCAAATGCACATCTAAATATATGATCAAATTTTAATTTCAAGAAATTTGTCAAGAGTGAAACTTCGTCATGCGGTTTTGCTAAGATTGTGGTTATAAGGGGTAAAAATAGCTCAAAACGTCACGAAAGTCAGAGTGCACAGTTATCTATCAAACGGGCATCCAAAACTATGATCAAATTTCAATTCTGAGAAATTAGTCAGAAGTGAAACTCCATCATTCATTTTCACTAGGGTTGGGCTCGAAGGGGTCCAAATAGCTCGAACCATTGCAAAAGTTGGCATGCACATTTTTATATCAAATGAGCATCCAAATCTATGATCAAATTTCAACTCCAAGAATTTGGTCAAAAGTGGAACTCTGTCATTCGATTTCGCTAAGGTTTGGCTTAAAGGAGGGGAAAATGGCTTTAAGAAATTGGAAACAAATGCAACCTTTTAGGGCTTGGTTTCACCAAGTTTGCTCGAAATACCTTGAAAGTCCAAAATAGCTCGAAATACCCTGAAAGTTTGTATGCATGGTTATCTCTCAAATGGGTACCTAAATTCTCTTTCAAATTTTAATTACAAGAAAGCCGAAAAATTAATATCTCTTAGACCTTTACTTGAACAACCTTGAATAACGAACAAAATATCTCTGAACATCATGAAATTTAGCATGCACTCTTATCTACCAAATGCGCTGATAAATCTATGATTAAATTTTAATTTTGAGAAATTAGTCAAACGTGAAACTCCGTTGTGCAGTTTTGCTAAGGTTGGGCTTAAAGGGGGAGAAAATATTTTGGAATGTCTCAAAAGTTTTCATGCATGCTTGTTCATCAAATGGGCATCCAAATTTATGATCAAATTGAAATTCTAAGAAACTGCTCGAAAGTGAAACTCCGTCGTGCCGTTTCGACAGGGTTGGGCTTAAAGGGGGAAAAATAGCTCGAAATGTCACGAAAGTTGGCGTGCATGCTTGTCTATCCAATATGCATCCAAAAATTTGATCAGGTTTCAAATCTAAGAATTTGGTCAAAGCTAAGACATCATCATGCAGTTTTGTTAGGGTTTGGCTTAAAGATGCCGAAAATAGCTCTCAACATCGTGAAAGTTGGCATGCACTCTTATTTTCCGAATGCGCATTTAAATCTATGATTAAATTTTAATTCCAAGAAATTGGTTAAAAGTGAAAGTCCATCATGCACGTTTTTATGCGTGCCTCTTAAATGGGTATCTAAATCTACTTTTAAATTTGATTTTTAAGAAATTGGAAAAAAGTGCAACCTTTTAGGCCTTGGTTTGACCAAGTTTGACCAAGCTCAAAAATATCTCGAAATCCCCTGAAAGTGTGTATGCATGGTTATCTCTCAAATGGGTACCTAAATTCTCTTTCAAATTTCACTTACAAAAAAGTCAGAAAAATAGCATCTCTTAGAACTTTGCTTGGCCAACCTTGAATAATACGCAAAATAACTTTGAACATCGTGACAGTTGGTGTGCACTGTTATCTACCATATGCTAAGATAAATCTATGATCAAATTTTAATTATGAGAAACTAGTCAAAAGTGAAACTTTGTTGTATGGTTTTGCTGAGGTTGGAATTAAAGGGGGTGAAATATTTTGGAACGTCTTGAAATTTTGCGTGTACGCTTGTCTATCAAATGGACATTCAAATATACGATCAAATTTCAATTATAAGAAACTGCTCAAAAGTGAAACTTGATCATGCGTTTTCGCTAGGGTTGGGCTTAAAGGTGGTCAATGGTGTGCATGCTTGTTTATCTAATAGGCATCCAAATCTGCGATCAAGTTTCAATTCTTAGAAGTTGGTCAAAAGCGAAACTCCATCATGTGGTTTTGTTAGGGTTTGGCTTAAAGGAGTCATAAATAACTCTGAACAGCATGAAAGTTGGCGTGCACTCTTATCTTCCAAATGCACATCTAAATCTATGATCAAGTTTTAATTCTGAGAAATTTTTCAAGAGTGAAACTCTGACATGCGGTTTCGCTAATATTGGGGTTACAGGGGTGAAAATAGCTCAAAACGTCGCGAAAGTTGGAGTGCACGGTTATCTATCAAACAGGCATCCAATTCTATGATCAAATTTCAATTCTGAGAAATTAGTTAGAAGTGACACTCCTTTGTTCCTTTGCGCTAGAGTTGGGCTCGAAGGGGTCCAAATAGCTTGGACCATTGCAAAAGTTGGCGTGCACGTTTTTATATCAAACGGGCATCCAAATCTATGATCAAATTTCAACTCTGAGAATTTGGTCAAAAGTGAAACTCCATCATTCGATTTTGCTAAGGTTGGGCTTAAAGTGGGTGAAAATATTTCACAACGTTGTGAAATTTCATGTGCAAGCTTGTCTATCAAATGGACATCCAAATCTATCAGCAAATTTCAATTCTAAGAAACTGCTCAAAAATGAAACTCTGTCGTGTGGTTTCACTAGGGTTGGGCTTAAAATGGGTCAAAATAATAGGCGGAAACGTTGCAAATTTTTTTGTGCATGATTGTTCATCCAATGGGCATCCAAATCTATGATCAAGTTTCCATTCTAAGAGGTACGTCAAAAGTGAACCTCCATCATACAGTTTTGTTAGGGTTTGGCTTAAAGGAGCTGAAAATAACTCTGAACATCGTGAAAGTTGGCATGCACACTTATCATCCAAATGCGCATCAAAAGATATGATCAAATTTTAATTCCGATAAATTTGTAAAAAGTGAAACTCCGTCGTGCAGTTTCACAAAGGTTAGGGTTAAAGGGGGTGAAAATAGCTCGGAACGCCGCGAAAGTTGGAGTGCACACTTGTCTATCAAATGGGCATCCAAATCTATGATCAAATTTCAATTGCGAGAAAATTGTCAAAAGTGAAACTTCTGCGTGGATTTTCGCTATATTTTGGCTTAAAGCGGGTCCAAATAGCTCAAAACATTACAAAATTTGGCATACACGCTTGTATATCAAACGTGTATCCAAATCTATGATCAAATTTCAATTCTGCGAATTTGGTCAAAAGGGAAACTCCGTCATGTGGTTTTGCTAAGGTTTGGCTTAAAGGAGGGAAAAAGAGCTCTAAACATCACTAAATTTGGCATGCACTCTTATCAAACGAGAAACTTTATCGTGCGCTTTCACTAAGGTTGCACTTACAGGGAGTGAAATAGCTCGAAACATGGCGAAAGTTAGTGTGTACGCTTGTTTATTGAAATGGGTACCTAAATCCACTTTCAAATTTCACTTTTGAAAAAGTCAACAAAAGTGCATCTTTTCAACTTTTGTTTGACCATCCTTGAATGAGGGCCAAAATAGCTCCAAATCTCATAAAAATAGGTGTCCATGCCTACCTTTGAAATGGGTATTTAAATCTACTTTAAAATTTGAATTTTCAAAAAATGGAAAAAATGCAACGTTTTAGGCCTTGGTTTGATGAAGTTTCACTGAGGTCCAAAATGCCTCGCAATCACAAAAAAATCTACATGTAGAGATTATCTCTCAAATGGGTAGGTACCTAAATACAGTTTCAAATTTCAATTTCAAGAAAGTCAAGAAAAGTGCATTTCTTAGAACTTGGTTTGACCAACCTTGACTAAGTGCCGAAATGGGTATCTAAATCTACTTTTAAATTTGATTTCTAAGAAATTGGACTTTTAGGCCTTTGTTTGACCAAGTTTGACCAAGGTCCAAAATACCTTGAAATCCCCTGAAAGTGTGTATGCACGGTTATCTCCCAAATGGGTACCTAAATTCTCTTTCAAATTTCAATTACAAGAAAGTAAAAAAAATAGCATCTCTTAGACCTTTGCTTGACCAACCTTAAATAATGACCAAAATAACTTCGAACATGATGAAAGTTGGTGTGCACTGGTATCTACAAAATTCTAAGATAAATCTACGATCAAATTTAATTCTGAGAAATTAGTCAAAAGTGAAACTCTGTTGTATGGTTTTGCTGAGGTTGGGATTAAAGGGGTGAAATATTTTGGAATGTCTCAAAATTTTGCATGCACGTTTGTATATCGAAAGGGCATTAAAATCTATGATCAAATTTCAATTATAAGAAACTGCTCAAAAGTGAGACTTCGTCATGCTTTGTCACTAGGGTTGGGCTTAAAGGTGGTCAAAATAGCTTGGAACATTGCGAAAGTTGGTGTGCATGCTTGTTTATCTAATGGGCATCCAAATCTATGATCAAGTTTCAATTCTTAGAAGTTGGTCAAAAGCGAAACTCCATCATGCGGTTTTGTTAGGGTTTTGCTCAAAGGAGTCAAAAATAACTCTGACCATCATGAAAGTTGGCGTGCACTCTTATCTTCCAAATGCACATCTAAATCTATGATCAAATTTTAATTCTGATAAATTTGTCAAGAGTGAAACTCCGTGATGCGGTTTCGCTAAGATTAGGGTTACAAGGGGTGAAAATAGATCAAAACATCATGAAAGTTAGAGTGCACGGTTATCTATCAAATGGGCATCCAAATCTATGATCACATTTCAATTCTGAGATATTAGTCAGAAGTGAAACTTCGTCATTCATTTTCGCTAGAGTTGGGCTCAAAGGGGTCCAAATAGCTTGAACCATTGCAAAAGTTGGCATGCACGTTTTTATATGAAATGGGCATCCAAATCTATGATCAAATTTCAACTCCGAGAATTTGGTCAAAAGTGAAACTCCATCATTTGATTTCGCTAAGGTTTGGCTTAAAGGAGGGGAAAATGGCTTTGAGAAATTGGAAACAGATGCAACCTTTTACGTCTTTGTTTCACCAAGTTTTCCTAAGGTCCAAAATAGGTCAAAATCCCCTGAAAGTTTGTATGCATGGTTATCTCTCAAATGGGTACCTAAATTCCCTTTCAAATTTCAATTACAAGAAAGCCAAAAAAATAACATCACTTAGACCTTTATTTGAGCAACCTTGAATAACAACCAAAATAGCTCCGAACATCATGAAAGTTAGTATGCACTCTTATCTATCAAATGCACCAATAAATCTATGATTAAATTTTAATATTGAGAAATTAGTCAAACGTGAAACTCCGTTGTGCGGTTTTGCTAAGGTTGGGCTTAAAGGAGGTGAAAATATTTTGGAATGTGACAAAGGTTTGCATGCACACTTGTTCATCAAATGGGCATCCAAATTTATGATCAAATTTAAATTCTAAGAAACTGCTTGGAAGTGAAACTCCTTCAAGTAGTTTCGACAGGTTTCGGCTTAAAGGGGGTCAAAATAGCTCGGAACATCACGAAAGTTGGCGTGCATGCTTGTCTATCGAATATGCATCCAAACCTATGATCAGGTTTCAATTCTGAAATTTTGGTCAAAGCTGAGACTATATCTTGCAGTTTTGTTAGGGTTTGGCTTAAGATGCCGAAAATAGCTCTCAACATCGTGAAAGTTGGCATGCACTCTTATCTTCCAAATGCACATTTAAATCAATGATTAAATTTTAATTCCAAGAAATTGGTTAAAAGTGAAACTCCGTTGTGCACGTTTTTATGTGTGCCTCTTAAATGGGTATCTAAATATACTTTTATATTTTGATTTCTAAGAAACTAGAAAAAGTGCAACCTTTTAGGCCTTGGTTTGACATGTTTGAACAATTTCCAAAATAGCTCGAAATCCCCTGAAAGTGTGTATGTATGTTTATCTCTCAAATTTGTACCTAAATTCTCTTTGAAATTTCACTTACAAGAAAGTCGAAAAACAGCATCTCTTAGACCTTTGCTTGACCAACCTTGAATAATGACCAAAATAACTTCGAACATCGTGAAAGTTGGTGTGCACTGTTAACTACTAAATGCTAAGATAAATCTACGATCAAATTTTAATTCTAAGAAATTAGTCAAAAGTGAAACTCTGTTGTATGGTTTTGTTGAGGTTGGGATTAAAGGGGGTGAAATATTTTGGAAAGTCTTGAAATTTTGCGTGCACGCTTGTATATCAAATGGGCATTGAATTCTATGATCAAATTTCAATTATACGAAACTGCTCAAAAGTGAAACTTTGTCATGCTTTTTCGCTAGTGTTGGGCTTAAAGGTGGTCAAAATAGCTTGGAACATTGCGAAAGTTGGCGTGCATGATTGTTTATCTAATGGGCATCCAAATATATGATCAAGTTTCAATTCTTAGAATTTGGTCAAAGGCGAAACTCCATTGTGCGGTTTTGTAAGGGTTTGGCTTAAAGGAGTTGAAAATAACTCTTATGTCTTGGTTTCACAAATGCAACCTTTTATGTCTTGGTTTCACCAAGTTTTCCTAAGGTCCAAAATAGCTCGAAATCCCCTGAAAGTTTGTATGCATGGTTATCTCTCAAATGGGTACCTAAATTCTCTTTCAAATTTCAATTACAAGAAAGCCAAAAAAATAACATCTCTTATACCTTTACTTGACCAACCTTGAATAATGACCAAAATAGATCCAAACATCATGAAAGTTAGCATGCACTCTTATCTACCAAATGCATCGATAAATCTATGATTAAATTTTAATTTTGAGAAATTAGTCAAACATGAAACTCCGTTGTGCGGTTTTGCTAAGGTTGGGCTTAAAGAGGGTGAAAATATTTTGGAATGTCTCAAAAGTTTGCATGCATGCTTGTTCATCAAATGGGCATTCAAATTTATGATCAAATTTAAATTCTAAGAAACTGCTCGAAAGCGAAACTTCGTCATGCGGTTTCGACAGGGTTGGGCTTAAAAGGGGTCAGAATAGCTTGAAACATCACGAAAGTTGGCATGCATTCTTGTCTATCGAATATGTATTCAAAAATATGATCAAGTTTCAATTCTGAGAATTTGGTCAAAGCTGAGACTGCATCGTGCATTTTTGTTAGGGTTTGGCTTAAAGCTGCCGAAAATAGCTCTCAACATCATGAAAGTTGGCATGCACTATTATTTTCCAAATGCGCATTTAAATCTATGATTAAATTCTAATTCCAAGAAATTGGTTATAACTGAAACTTCGTCGTGCACGTTTTTATGTGTACCTCTTAAATGGGTATCTAAATCTACTTTTAAATTTGATTTCTAAGAAATTGGAAAAAATGCAACCTTTGAGGCCTTGGTTTGACCAAGTTTGACCAAGGTCCAAAATATCTCAAAATCCCCTGAAAGTGTGTATGCATGGTTACCTCACAATGCATCTTAACATCCTTACTTATCTCTCCATGCGGTTTCGCTAAGATCAAATTTCAATTCTGATAAATTTGTCAAAAGTGAAACTTCGTCGTGCATTTTCGCTAGCGTTGGGCTCAAAGGGGTCAAAATAGCTCGGACCATTGCAAAATTTGGCGTGCACATTTTTATATGAAATGGGCATCCAAATCTATGATCAAATTTCAACTTCGAGAATTTGATCAAAAGTGAAACTCCATCATTCGATTTCACTAAGGTTTGGCTTAAAGGAGGGGAAAATGGCTTTGAGAAATTGGAAACAAATGCAACCTTTTAGGGCTTGGTTTCACCATGTTTTCCTAAGATCCAAAATAACTCGAAATCCCTTGAAAGTTTGTATGCATGGTTATCTCTCAAATGGGTACCTAAATTCTCTTTTCAATTTCAATTACAAGAAAGCCGAAAAAATAACATCTCTTAGACCTTTACTTGACCAACCTTGAATATCGACCAAAATAGCTCCAAACATAATTAAAATTTAGCATGGACTCTTATCTACCAAATGCACCAATAAATCTATGATTAAATTTTAATTTTGAGAAATTAGTCAAACGTGAAACTCCGTTGTGCGGTTTTGCTAAGGTTGGGATTAAAGGGGCTAAAAATATTTTGGAATGTCTCAAAAGTTTGCATGCACTCTTGTTCATCAAATGGGAATCCAAATTTATGATCAAATTTAAATTCTAAGAAATTGCTCGAAAATGAACCTCCTTTGTGCGGTTTCGAAAGGGTTGGGCTTAAAGGCAGTCAAAATAGAATGGAACGTCGCGGAAGTTGGCATGCATGCTTATCTATCCAATATGCATCCAAACCTATGATCAAGTTTCAATTTTGAGAATTTGGTCAAAGCTGAGACTGCATCTTGCATTTTTGTTAGGGTTTGGCTCAAATATGCCGAATATAGTTCTCAACATAGTGAAAGTTGGCATGCACTCTTATCTTCCAAATGCGCATTTAAATCAATCATTAAATTTTGATTCCAAGAAATTGGTTAAAAGTGAAACTCCGTTGTGCACATTTTTATGTGTGCCTCTACTTTTAAATTTAATTTCTAACAAAATTTAAAAAAGTGCAACTTTTTCGGCCTTGGGTTGACCAAGTTTGACCAAGGTCCAAAATAGCTTGAAATCCCCTAAAAGTGTGTATGTATGGTTATCTCTCAAATGGGTACCTAAATTCTCTTTCAAATTTCACTTACAGGAAAGTCGAATAAATAGCAGCTCTTAGACCTTTGCTTGACCAACCTTGAATAATGACCAAAATAACATTGAACATCATGAAAGTTGGTGTGCAGTGTTATCTACACAATGTAAAGATAAATCTATGATCAAATTTTAATTCTGAGAAATTAGTCAAAAGTGAAACTCTGTTGTATGGTTTTGCTGAGGTTGGGATTAAAGGGGCTAAAATATTTTGGAACGTCTCAAAATTTCGTATGCACGCTTGTTTGTCAAATGGATATTCAAATCTATGATCAAATTTCAATTATAAGAAACTGCTCAAGAGTGAAACTTCGTCATGCGTTTTCGCTAGGGTTGGGCTTAAAGGTGGTCAAAATAGCTTGGAATGTTGCGAAAGTTGGCGTGCATGTTTGTTTATCTAATTGGCATCCAAATCCATGATCAAGTTTCAATTCTTAGAAGTTGGTCAAAAGAAAAACTCCATCGTGTGGTTTTGTTAGGGTTTGAACATCGTTAAAGTTAGCATGCACTCTTATCTACCAAATGCATAGATAAATCTACGATTAAATTTTAATTTTGAGAAATTAGTGAAATGTGAAACTCTGTTGTGTAGTTTTTCTAAGGTTGGACTTAAAGCAGGTGAAAATATTTCGCAACGTCGTGAAATTTCATGTGCAAGCTTGTCTATCAAATGGAAATCCAAATCTATGAGAAAATTTCAATTCTGAGAAACTTCTCAAAAGTGAAACTCTATCATGCGGTTCACTAGGGTTGGGCTTAAAAGGGGTCAAAATAATAGTTTGGAACATTGCAAAATTTGGTGTGCATGATTGTTTATCCAATGGGCATCCAAATCTATGATCAAGTTTCCATTCTAAGAAGTACGTCAAAAGTGAACCTCCATCGTACATTTTTGTTAGGGTTTGGCTTGAAGGAGCTGAAAATAACTCTAAACATCATGAAAGTTGGTGTGCACACTTATCATCCAAATCCGCATCAAAAGATATGATCAAATTTTAATTAGGATAAATATGTGAAAAGTGAAACTCCGTCATGCGGTTTCATAAAGGTTGGGGTTAAAGGGGATGAAAATAGCTCGGAACGTCGCGAAAGTTGGAGTGCACTCCGTTGGAACGTACTTCTTAGAATAGAATTTGATTATAGATTTGGATGCCCATTGGGTAAACAATCATGCACGCCAAATTTTTCAACATTTCAAGATTTTATTTTGACCCCTTTTAATCCCAACCCTAGCGAAAACGCACAATAGAGTTTCACTTTTGACCAATTTCTCATAATTCAAATTTGGTAATGCTTGGTGAAACCAAGGCCTAAAAGCTTGCACTTTTTCCTTTAAGCCAAACCTTAGTGAAATCGAATCATGGAGTTTCAATTTTGACCAAATTCTCAGAGTTGAAATTTGATCATAGATTTGGATGCCCATTTGATATAAAAACATGCATGCCAACTTTTTCAATGGTCCGAGCTATTTGGACCCCTTCGAGCCCAACTCTAGCGAAACTGAACGACGGAGTTTCACTTTTGACAAAATTCTCAGAATTGAAATTTGATAATAGATTTGAATTCCCATTTGATAGATAACCGTGCACTCCAACTTTCACGACGTTTTGAGCTATTTTCACCCCCTATAACCCCAGTCTTAGCGAAACCGCATGGTAAAGTTTCACTCTTGAGAAATTTCTTGGAATTAAAATTTGATCATAAAATTAGATGTGCATTTGGAAGATAAGAGTGCACGCCGACTTTCATGATGTTCAAAGTTATTTTCGACTCCTTTAAGCCAAACCCTAACAAAACTGCATGATGGAGTTTCGCTTTTGACCAACTTCTAAGAATTGAAACTTGATCATAGATTTGGATGCGCATTAGATAAACAAGCATGCACGCCAACTTTCGCAACATTCCAAGCTATATTGACCACCTTTAAGCCCAACCCTAGCGAAAACGCATGACGAAGTTTCACTTTTGAGCAGTTTCTTATAATTGAAATTTGATCATAGGTTTGAATGTCCATTTGATAGACAAGAGTGCACGTGAAATTTCGAGACATTCCAAAATATTTTACCCCCTTTAATCCCAACCTCAGCAAAACCATACAACAGAGTTTCACTTTTGACTAATTTCTCAGAATTAAAATTTGATAGTAGATTTATCTTAGCATTTGGTAGATAAAAGTCCACACCAACTTCCACGATGTTCGATGTTCTTTTGGTCATTATTTGAGGTTGGTCAAGCAAAGGTCTAAGAGATGCTATTTTTTCGACTTTCTTGTAAGTGAAATTTGAAAGAGAATTTAGGTACCCATTTGAGAGATAACCATGCATACACACTTTTAGAGGATTTCGAGCTATTTTGGACCTTGGTCAAACTTGGTCAAACCAAGGCCTAAAAGGTTGCATTTTTTTCCAATTTCTTAGAAATCGAATTTAGAAGTAGATTTAGATACACATTTAAGAGGCACACATAAAAACGTGCACGACGGAGTTTCACTTTTAACCAATTTCTTGGAATTAAAATTTAATCATAGATTTTAAATGCACATTTGGAAAATAAGAGTGCATGCCAACTTTCACGATGTTGAGAGCTATTTTTGGCATCTTTAAGCCAAAACCTAAATTGCACGATGCAGTCTCAGCTTTGACCAAATTCTAAGAATTGAAACCTGATCATATGTTTGGATGCATATTGGATAGACAAGCATGCATGCCAACGTTTGCGACGTTTCGAACTATTTTGACCCCCTTTAAGCCCAACCATGTCGAAACCGCATGACGGAGTTTCACTTTCGAGCAGTTTCTTAGAATTTAAATTTGATTATAAATTTGGATGCCCATTTGATGAACAAGTGTGCATGCAAACTTTTGAGACATTCCAAAATATTTTCACCCCCGTTAAGCCCAACCTTAGCCAAACCGCATAACGGAGTTTTACGTTTTACTAATTTCTGAAAATTAAAACTTAATCGTAGATTTATTGGCGCATTTGGTAGATAAGAGTGCATGATAACTTTCATGATGTTTGAAGCTATTTTGGTCGTTATTCAAGGTTGGTCAAGTAAAGGTCTAAGAGATGTTATTTTTTCGTCTTTCTTGTAATTGAAATTTGAAAGAGAATTTAGGTACCCATTTGAGAGATAACCATGCATACAAACTTTTAGGGGATTTCGAGCTATTTTGGACCTTAGGCAAACTTGGTGAAACCAAGCACTAAAAGGTTGTATTTGTTTCCAATTTCTCAAAGCCATTTTCCCCTCCTTTAATCCAAACCTTAGCGAAATCGAATGACGGAGTTTCACTTTTGACCAAATTCTTGGAGGTGAAATTTCATCATAGATTTGGATGCCCGTTTGGTATAAAAACGTGCACACCAATGTTTGCAATGGTCTAAGCTATTTGGACACCTTCAAGCCAAACTCTAGCAAAAATGAACGACGGAGTTTCACTTTTGACTAATTTCTCAGAATTGAAATTTGATCATAGATTTGGATGCCCGTTTGATAGATAACCGTCCACTCCAACTTTCGCGACGTTTTGAGCTATTTTCACCACCTGTAACCCCAATCTTAGTGAAACCACATGACGGAGTTTCAGTCTTGACAAATTTCTTGAAATTAAACTTTGATCATAGATTTAGATGTGCATTTGGAAGGTAAGAGTGCACCCAAACTATCATGATGTTAAGAGTTATTTTCAACTCCTTTAAGACAAACCCTAACAAAACTGCATGATGGAGTTTCGCTTTTGACCAACTTCTAAGAATTGAAACTTGATCATAGATTTGGATGCCTATTAGATAAACAAGCATGAACGCCAACTTTCGCAATGTTCCAAGCTATTTTGACCACTTTTAATCCCAACCCTAGCAAAAAAGCATGACGAAATTTTACTTTTGAGCAGTTTCATATAATTGAAATTTGATCATAGATTTGAATTCCCATTTGATAGACAAGCGTGCACGCGAAATTTTGAGACGTTCCAAAATATTTCAACCCCTTTAACTCAGCAAAACCATACAAGAGAGTTTCACTTTTGACTAATTTTTTAAAATTAAAATTTGATCGTAGATTTATCTTAGCATTTGGTACATAACAGTGCACACAAACTTTCACGATGTTCAAAGTTGTTTTGTCATTATTCAAGGTTGGTCAAGCAAAGTTCTAAGAGATGCTATTTTTTTGAATTTCTTTTAAGTGAAATTTGAAAGAGAATTTAGGTACCCATTTGAGAGATAACCATACATACACACTTTCAGGGGATTTCGAGCTATTTTGGACCTTGGTCAAACTTGGTCAAACCAAGGCCTAAAAGGTTGCACTTTTTCCAATTTCTTAGAAATCAAATTTAAAAGTAGATTTAGATACCCATTTAAGAGGCACACATAAAAACATGCATGATGGAGTTTCACTTTTAACCAATTTCTTGGAATTAAATTTAATCATAGATTTAAATGCGCATTTGGAAGATAAGAGTGCATGCCAACTTTCACGATGTTGAGAGCTATTTCTGGCATGCTTAAGCCAAACCCTAACAGAACTGCAAGATGCAATCTTAGCTTTGACCAAATTCACAAAATTGAAACCTGATCATAGGTTTGGATGCATATTGGATAGACAAGCATGCACGCTAACTTTTGCGACGTTCCGAGGTATTTTTACCCCCTTTAAGCCCAACCCTATCGAAACCGCACGAAGGAGTTTCACTTTCGAGCAGTTTCTTAGAATTTAAATTTGATCATAAATTTGGATGCCCATTTGATGAACAAACGTGCATGCAAACTTTTAAGACATTTTAAAATACTTTCACCCCCTTTAAGCCCAACCTTAGCAAAACCGCACAACGAAGTTTCACGTTTGACTAATTTCTCAAAATTAAAATTTAATCATAGATTTATCAGCGCATTTAGTAGATAAGAGTGCATGCTAACTTTCATGACGTTCAGAGCTATTTTGGTCGTTATTCAAGGTTTGTCAAGTAAAGGTCTAAGAGATGTTTTTTTTGGCTTTCTTATAATTGAAATTTGAAAGAGAATTTAGGTACCCCTTTTAGAGAATACAAACTTTCAGCAGATTTCGAGCTATTTTGGACCTTAGGCAAACTTGGTGAAACCAAGGCCTAAAAGGTTGCATTTGTTTCCAATTTCTCAGCCATTTTCCCCTCCTTTAAGCAAAACCTTAGCAAAATCGAATGATGGAGTTTCACTTTTGACCAAATTCTTGAAGTTGAAATTTGATCATAGATTTGGATGCCCGTTTGACATAAAAAAGTGCACGCCAACATTTGCAATGGTCCGAGCTATTTTGACCCCTTCGAGCCCAAGTCTAAAGAAAATGCATGACAGAGTTTCAATTCTGACCAATTTCTCAGAATTGAAATTTGATCATAGATTTGGATGCCCGTTTGATAGATAACCGTGCACTCCAACTTTCACGACGTTTTGAGCTATTTTCACCCCCTTTAACCCCAAACTTAGCGAAACCACATGACAAAGTTTCACTCTTGACCAATTTCTCGAATTTAAAATTTGATCATAAATTTAGATGCGCATTTGGAAGATAAGAGTGCACGCCAACTTTCATGATGTTCAGTGTTATTTTCAACTCCTTTAAGCCAAGTCCTAACAAAACTGCACGATGGAGTTTCGCTTTTGACCAACTTCTAAGAATTGAAACTTGATCATAGATTTGGATGCCCATTAGATAAAAAAGCATGCACACCAACTTTTGCAATGTTCCAAGCTATTTTAACCACCTTTAAGCCCAACGCTAGCGACAACGCATGACGAAGTTTCACTTTTGAGTAGTTTGTTATAATTGAAATTTGATCATATATTTCAATGCCCATTTGATAGACAAGCGTGCATGTGAAATTTTGAGACGTTCCAAAATATTTCACCCCCTTTAATCCCAACCTCATCTAAACCATACAACAGAGTTTCACTTTTGACTAATTTCTAAGAATTAAAATTTGATCGTAGATTTATCTTAACATTTGGTAGATAACAGTGCACACCAACTTTCATGATGTTTGCAGTTATTTTGGTCATTATTCAAGGTTGGTCAAGCAAAGGTCTTAGAGATTCTATTTTTTCGACTTTCTTGTAATTGAAATTTGAAAGAGAATTAGGTACCCATTTGAGAGATAACCATGCATACACACTTTCAGGGGATTTCGAGCTATTTTGGACCTTGGTCAAACTTGGTCAAACCAAGGCCTAAAAGGTTGCACTTTTTTCCAATTTCTTAGAAATCAAATTTAAAAGTAGATTTAGATGCCCATTTAAGAGGCACACATATTTTTGCGAATTTCAAGTTATTTCGGCACTTAGTTAATGTTGGTCAAACCAAGTTCTAAGAAATGCACTTTTCTTGACTTTCTCGAAATTGAAATTTGAAACCGTATTTAGGTACACATTTGAGAGATAATCCCTACATGTAGATTTTTTTGGATTGCAAGCCATTTTGGACCTCGGTCAAACTTTGTCAAACCAAGGCCTAAAACATTGCATTTTACCCATTTTCCTAAAATTCAAATTTTGAAGTAGATTTAGATACCAATTTCAAGGATAGGCATGGACAGCTATTTTTATGCTATTTGGAGCTATTTTGGCCCTCATTCAAGGATGGTTAAACAAGCGTACACACTAACTTTCACGATGTTCCGAGCTATTTCACTCCCTTTAAGTGCAACCTTAGCGAAAGTGCACGATAAAGTTTCTCATTTAACCAATTTCATAGAATTGAAATATGATCATATATTTATATGCCCACTTAGTAGATAAGAGTGCATGCCAGATTTAGTGATGTTTAGAGCTCTTTTCCCCTCCTTTAAGCCAAACCTTATGGAAAATGCATGACGGAGTTTCCCTTTCGACCAAATTCCCAGAATTGAAATTTGATCATAGATTTGGATACCCGTTTGATGTACAAACCTGTACGCCAAATTTTGTAATGTTTCGAGCTATTTGGACTCGCTTTAAGCCGAACTATAGCGAATTTCGCATGACGAAGTTTCACTTTTGACAATTTTCTTCAAATTGAAATTTGATCATAGGTTTGGATGCCCATTTAATAGACAAGTGTGCACTAAAACTTTCATGACGTTTCAAGCTATTTTCACCCCCTTTAAACGCAACCTTTGCGAAACCGCACGACGAAGTTTCACTTTTTACAAATTAATCGGAATTAAAATTTGATCATATATTTTGATGCGCATGTGGATGATAAGTGTGCATGCCAACTTTTCATGATCTTCAGAGTTATTTTTAGCTCCTTTAAGCCAAACCCTAACAAAACTATACGATGGAGGTTCAGTTTTGACGTACTTCTTATAATGGAAACTTGATCATAGATTTGGATGCCCATTGGATAAACGATCATGCATGCCAAATTTTGCAACGTTTTGGGCTATTATTTTGACCCGTTATAAGCCCAACCCTAGTGAAACCACACGACAGAGTTTCACTTTTGAGTAGTAGTTTCTCAGAATCGAAATTTGCTAATAGATTTGGATCTCCATTTGATAGGCAAGCTTCCACATGAAATTTCACAGCGTTGTGAAATATTTTCACCCACTTTAAGACCAACCTTAGAAAAACTGCACAACAGAGTTTCACGTTTGACTAATTTCTCAAAATTAAAATTTAATAGTAAATTTATCGACGCATTTGGAAGATAAGAGTGCATGCTAACTTTCATTATGTTTGGAGCTATTTTGGTTTTTATTCAAGGTTGGTCAAGCAAAGGTCTAAGAGATGTTATTTTTTTGGCTTTCTTGTAATCGAAATTTGAAAGAGAATTTAGGTAACTATTTGAGAGATAACCATGCATACAAACTTTCAGGGGATTTCGAGCTATTTTGGACCTTAGGCAAACTTGGTGAAACCAAGGCCTAAAATGTTGCATTTGTTTCCAATTTCTCAGCCATTTTCCCCTCCTTTAAGCAATTTAACCTTAGCAAAATCGAATGATGGAGTTTCACTTTTGACCAAATTCTTGGAGCTGAAATTTGATCATAGATTTGGATGCCCATTTTATATAAAAACATGCATGCCAACTTTTGCAATGGTTCGAGCTATTTGGACCCCTTCGAGCCCAACTCTAGCGAAAATGCACGATAGAGTTTCACTTATGACCAATTTCTCAGAATTGAAATTTGATCATAGATTTGGATGCCCGTTTGATAGATAACCGTGCACTCCAACTTTCACTGCGTTTTGAGCTATTTTCACCCCCTCTAACCCCAAACTTAGCGAAGCCACATGACGGAGTTTCACTATTGATCAATTTCTCAGAATTAAAATTTGATCATAGATTTTGATGCGCATTTGGAAGATAAGAGTGTGCGCCAACTTTCATGACGTTCAGAGTTATTTTCGACTCCTTTAAGCGAAACCCTAAGAAAACCGCACGATGGAGTTTCGCTTTTGACCAGCTTCTAAGAATTGAAACTTGATCATAGATTTGGATTCCCATTAGATAAACAAGCATGCACGCCAACTTTTGCAACGTTCCAAGCTATTTTGACCACCTTTAAGCCCAATGCTAGCGAAAATGCATGACGAAGTTTCATTTTTGAGTAGTTTCTTATAATTGAAATTTGATCATAGATTTCAATGCCCATTTGATAGACAAGCCTGCACGCAAAATTTTGAGGCATTCCAAAATATTTCAGCCCCTTTAATCCCAACCTCATCTAAACCATACAACAGAGTTTCACTTTTGACTAATTTCTAAGAATTAAAATTTGATCGTAGATTTATCTTAACATTTGGTAGATAACAGTGCACACCAACTTTCACGATGTTCAAAGTTATTTTGGTCGTTATTCAAGGTTGGTCAAGCAAAGGTCTAAGAAATGCTATTTTTTGACTTTCTTGTAATTGAAATTTGAAAGAGAATTTAGATACCCATTTGAGAGATAACCATGCATACACACTTTCAGGGGATTTCAAGCTATTATGGACCTTGGTCAAACTTGGTCAAACCAAGGCCTAAAAGGTTGCACTTTTTTCCAATTTCTTAGAAATCAAATTTAAAAGTAGATTTAGATGCCCATTTAAGAGGCACACATATTTTTGTGAATTTCGAGTTATTTCGGCACTTAGTTAAGCTTGGTCAAACCAAGTTCTAAGAAATGCACTTTTCTTGAATTTCTCGAAATTGAAATTTGAAACCGTATTTGGGTACACATTTGAGAGATAATCCTTACATGTATATTTTTTTGGGATTGCGAGCCATTTTGGATCTTGGTCAAACTTTGTCAAACCAAGGCCTAAAGTGTTGCATTTTACCCATTTTCTTAAAATTCAAATTTTGATGTAGATTTAGATACCCATTTCAACGATAGGCATGGACACCTATTTTTATGCTATTTGGAGCTATTTTGGCCCTCATTCAAGGATGGTCAAACAAAAGCTGAAAAGATGCGCTTTTGTTGACTTTTTAAGAAGTGAAATTTGAAAGTAGATTTATGTACCCATTTCAATAAACAAGCGTACACGCTAACTTTCACGACGTTCGGAGCTATTTCACTCCCTTTAAGTGCAACCTTACCGAAAGCGCACGATAAAGTTTCTCTTTTGACCATTTTCTTAGAATTGAAATATGATCATAGATTTAGATTCCCATTTGGTAGATAAGAGTGCATGACAAATTTAGTGATGTTCAGAGCTCTTTTTCCCTCCTTTAAGCCAAACCTTACCGAAACCGCATGATGGAGTTTTACTTTTGACCAAATTCCCATAATTGAAATTTGATCATAGATTTGGATCCCCGATTGATATACAAGCGTACACGTTAAATTTTGCAACGTTTCGAGCTATTTGGACCCGCTTTAAGCCAAACTATAGCGAAAATGCACGACGAAGTTTCACTTTTGACAATTTTCTCGCAATTGAAATTTGATCATAGATTTGGATGCCCATTTGATAGACAAGTGTGCACTCCAACTTTCATGACATTTCGAGCTATTTTCACCCCCTTTAACCCCAACCTTTGTGAAACCACACAACGAAGTTTCACTTTTTACAAATTTCTCAGAATTAAAATTTGATCATTTCTTTTGATGCGCATTTGGATAATAAGTGTGCACGCCAACTTTCACGATGTTCATAGTTATTTTTAGCTCCCTTAAGCCAAACTCTAACAAAATTGTACGATCGAGTTTGACTTTTGACGTACTTCTTAGAATAGAAACTTGATTATAGATTTGGATGCCCATTGGATAAACAATCATGCACGCCAAATTTTGCAACGCTTCGAGCAATTATTTTGAACCCTTTTAAGCCCAACCCTAGTGAAACCGCACGACAGAGTTTCACTTTTGAGCAGTTTCTTAGAATTCAAATTTGCTCATAATTGGTCAAACCAAGGCTTAAAAGCTTGCACTTTTTCCTTTAAGCCAAACCTTAGCGAAATCGAATGATGGAGTTTCAATTTTGACCAAATTCTTGGAGTTGAAATTTGATCATAGATTTGGATGCCCGTTTGATATAAAAACTTGCACGCCAAATTTTGCAATGGTCTGAGCTATTTGGACCCCTTTGAGCCCAACTCTGGCGAAAATAAACGACAGAGTTTCACTTTTGACTAATTTCTCAGAATTGAAATTTGATCACATATTTGGATGCCCGTTTGATAGATAACCATGCAATCCAACTTTCGTGACATTTTGAGCTATTTTCACCCCCTGTAACCCCAATCTTAACGAAACCGCATGATGGAGTTTCTCTCTTGACAAATTTCTCAGAATTAAAATTTGATCATAGATTTAGATGTGAATTTGGAAGATAAGAGTGCACACCAGCTTTCATGATGTTCAGAGTTATTTTCGACTCCTTTAAGCCAAACCCGAACAAAACCACATGATGGAGTTTCGCTTTTGACCAACTTCTAAGAATTCAAACTTGATCATATATTTGGATGCCCATTATATAAACAAGCATGCACACCAACTTTCGCAACGTTCTAAGCTATTTTAACCACCTTTAAGCCCAACCCTAGCGAAAAGGCATGACGAAGTTTCAATTTTGAGCAGTTTCTTAAAATTGAAACCTGATCATAGATTTTGATGCATATTGGATAGACAAGCATCTAGACCAACTTTCGTGACGCTACGAGCTATTTTGACCCCCTTTAAGCCCAACCCCGTCAAAACCACATGAAGGAGTTTCACTTTCGAGCAATTTCTTAGAATTTAAATTTGATCATAAATTTGGATGCCCATTTGATGAACAAGTGTGCATGCAAAGTTTTGTCACATTCCAAAATATTTTCACCTCCTTTAAGCCCAACCTTAGCAAAACCGCACAACGGATTTTCACGTTTGTCTAATTTCTCAAAATTAAAATTTAATCGTAGATTTATCGGCGCATTTGGTCAATAAGAGTGCATGCTAACTTTCATGATGTTCGGAGCTATTTTGGTCGTTATTCAAGGTTGGTTACGTAAAGGTCTAAGAGATGTTATTTTTTCGACTTTCTTGTAATTGAAATTTGAAAGAGAATTTAGGTACCCATTTGACAGATAACCATGCATACAAAAGTTCAAGGCATTTTGAGCTATTTTGGACCTTAGGCAAGCTTGGTGAAACCAAGACATAAAAGGTTGCATTTGTTTCCAATTTCTCAAAGCCATTTTCCCCTCCTTTAAGCCAAACCTTAGCGAAATCGAATGATGGAGTTTCACTTTTGACCAAATTCTCGAAGTTGAAATTTGATCATAGATTTGGATGCCCATTTGATATAAAAACGTGCACGCCAAATTTTGCAATGGTCTGAGCTATTTGGACCCCTTCGAGCCCACCTCAAGAAAAAATGAACAACGGAGTTTCACTTTTGACTAATTTCTCATAATAGAAATTTGATCATAGATTTGGATGCCCATATGATAAATAACCGTGCACTCCAACTTTCGTGACGTTTTGAGCTATTTTCACCCCCTTTAACCCCAATCTTAGAGAAACCGCATGATGGAGTTTCACTATTGACAAATTTTTCGGAATTAAAATTTGATCATAGATTTAATGCGTATTTGGAAGATAAGAGTGCACGCCAACTTTTATGATGTTCAGAGTTATTTTCGACTCCTTTAAGCCAAACCCGAACAAAACCACATGATGGAGTTTCGCTTTTGACCAACTTCTAAGAATTTAAACTTGATCATATATTTGGATGCCCATTATATAAACAAGCATGCACACCAACTTTCGCAACGTTCTAAGCTATTTTAACCACCTTTAAGCCCAACCCTAGCGAAAAGGCATGACGAAGTTTCAATTTTGAGCAGTTTCTTATAACTGAAATTTGATCATAGATTTTAATGCCCATTTGATAGACAAGCGTGCACGCGAAAATTCGAGACGTTCCAAAATATTTCACCCCTTTAATCCCAACCTCAGCAAAACCATACAACAGATTTTCACTTTTGACCAATTTCTAAGAATTAAAATTTGATCATAGATTTATCTTAGCGTTTCATAGATACCAGTGCACACCAACTTTCACGATGTTCGAAGTTATTTTGGTCATTATTTAAGGTTGGTCAAGCAAAGGTCTAAGAGATGCTATTTTTTCGACTTTCTTGTAATTGAAATTTGAAAGAGAATTTAGATACCCATTTGAGAGATAACCATGCATACACACTTTCAGGGGATTTCGAGCTATTTTGGACCTTGGTCAAACTTGGTCAAACCAAAGCCCAAAAGTGCAATTTCTTAGAAATCAAATTTAAAAGTAGATTTAGATACCCATTTCGGCACTTAGTCAAGGTTGGTCACACCAAGTTCTAAGGAATGCACTTTTCTTGACTTTCTCGAAATTGAAATTTGAAACTGTATTTAGGTACCCATTTGAGAGATAATCTCTACATGTAGAGTTTTTTGGGATTGTGAGCCATTTTGGTCCTCGGTCAAACTTCGTCAAACCAAGGCCTAAAACATTGCATTTTACCCATTTTCTTAAAATTCAAATTTTGAAGTAGATTTAGATACCCATTTCAAGGATAGGCATGGACACCTATTTTTATGCTATTTGGAACTATTTTGGCCCTCATTCAAGGATGGTCAAACAAAAGTTGAAAAGATGCACTTTTGTTGACTTTTTCAGAAGTGAAATTTGAAAGTGGATTTAGGTACCCATTTTGATAAACAAGCGTATACACTAACTTTCACGACGTTCCAAGCTATTTCACTCCCTTTAAGTGCAACCTTAGCGAAAGTGCACGATAATGTTTCTCATTTGACCAATTTCATGGAATTGAAATATGATCATATATTTAGATGCCCACTTGGTAGATAAGAGTGCATGCTGGATTTAGTGATGTTTAGAGCTCTTTTCCCCTCCTTTAAGCCAAACCTTAGCGAAATCGCATGACGGAGTTTCCCTTTTGACCAAATTCCCAGAATTGAAATTTGATCATAGATTTGGATACTCGTTTGATGTACAAACATGTACGCAAAATTTTTTAATGTTTCGAGCTATTGGGACCCACTTTAAGCCGAACTATAGCGAATTTTGCACGACGAAGTTTCACTTTTGACAATTTTCTTGAAATTGAAATTTGATCATAGGTTTGGATGCCCATTTGATAGACAGGCATGCACTACAACTTTCGCGATGTTCCGAGCTATTTTCATGCCCTTTAACCCCGACCTTTGCGAAACTGCATGACGTAGTTTCACTTTTTACAAATTTATCGGAATTTAAATTTGATCATATCTTTTGATGTGCATTTGGATGATAAGTGTGCATGCCATTTTTCACGATGTTTAGAGTTATTTTCAGCTCCTTTAAGCCAAACCCTAACAAAACTGTACGATGGAGGTTCACTTTTGACGTACTTCTTAGAATGGAAACTTGATAATAGATTTGGATGCCCATTGGCTAAACAATCATGCACGCCAAATTTTACAATGTTCTGGGCTATTATTTTGATCCGTTTTAAGCCCAACCCTAGTGAAACCATAGGAGAGAGTTTCACTTTTGAGCAGTTTCTCAGAATTGAAATTTACTAATAGATTTGGATCTCCATTTGATAGGCAAGCTTCCACATGAAATTTCACAGCGTTGTGAAATATTTTCACCCACTTTAAGACCAACCTTAGCAAAACTGCACAACGGAGTTTCACATTTGACTAATTTCTCAAAATTAAAATTTAATCGTAGATTTTTCAGCGCATTTGGTAGATAAGAGTGCATGCTAACTTTCATTATGTTTGGAGCTATTTTGGTTTTTATTCAAGGTTGGTCAAGTCAAGGTCTAAGAGATGTTATTTTTTTGACTTTCTTGTAATCGAAATTTGAAAGAGAATTTAGGTAACCATTTGAGAGATAACCATGCATACAAACTTTCAAGGGATTTTGAGCTATTTTGGACCTTAGGAAAACTTGGTGAAACCAAGACCTAAAAGGTTGCATTTGTTTCCAATTTCTCAGCCATTTTCCCCTCCTTTAAGCAAAACCTTAGAAAAATCGAATGATGGAGTTTCACTTTTGACCAAATTCTCGGAGCTGAAATTTGATCATAGATTTGCATGCCCATTTTATATAAGAACATGCACGCCAACATTTGCAATGGTCCGAGCTATTTGGACCCCTTCGAGCCCAACTCTAGCGAAAATGCACGATGGAGTTTCACTTATGACCAATTTATCAGAATTGAAATATGATCATAGATTTGGATGCCCGTTTGATAGATAACCGTGCACTCCAACTTTCACGGCATTTTGAGCTATTTTCACCCCCTCTAACCCCAAACTTAGCGAAACCACATGACGGATTTTCACTCTTGATCAATTTCTCAGAATTAAAATTTGATCATAGATTTAGATGCGCATTTGGAAGAAAAGAGTGCACGCCAACTTTCATGATGTTCAGAGTTATTTTCGACTCCTTTAAGCCAAACCCTAAGAAAACCGCATGATGGAGTTTCGCTTTTGACCAGCGTCTAAGAATTGAAACTTGATCATAGATTTGGATGCCCATTAGATAAACAAGAATGCACGCCGAATTTTGCAACATTCCAAGCTATTTTGACCACCTTTAAGCCCAATGCTAGCGAAAATGCATGACGAAGTTTCACTTTTGAGTAGTTTCTTATAATTGAAATTTGATCATAGATTTCAATTCCCATTTGATAGACAAGCGGGCATGCGAAATTTTGAGATGTTCCAAAATATTTCAGCCCCTTTAATCCCAACCTCATATAAACCATACAACAGAGTTTCACTTTTCACTAATTTCTAAGAATTAAAATTTTATTGTAGATTTATCTTAACATTAGGTAGATAACAGTGCACACCAACTTTCATGATGTTCGAAGTTATTTTGGTCGTTATTCAAGGTTGGTCAAGCAAAGGTCTAAGAGATGTTATTTTTTCGACTTTCTTGTAATTGAAATTTGAAAGAGAATTTAGATACCCATTTGAGAGATAACCATGCATACACACTTTCAGGGGATTTCGAGCTATTTTGGACCTTGGTCAAACTTGGTCAAACCAAGGCCTAAAAGGTTGCACTTTTTTCCAATTTCTTAGAAATCAAATTTAAAAGTAGATTTAGATGCCCATTTAAGAGGCACACATATTTTTGTGAATTTCGAGTTATTTCGGCACTTAGTTAAGCTTGGTCAAACCAAGTTCTATTTTTATGCTATTTGGAGCTATTTTTGCCCTCATTGAAGGATAGTCAAACAAAAGCTGAAAAGATGCACTTTTGTTGACTTTTGAAGAAGTGAAATTTGAAATTAGATTTATGTACCCATTTCAATAAACAAGCATACACACTAAATTTCGCGACGTTCGGAGCTATTTCACTCCCTTTAAGTGCAACGTTAGCGAAATCACACGATAAAGTTTCTCTTTTGACCATTTTCTTAGAATTGAAATATGATCATAGATTTAGATGCCCATTTGGTAGTTAAGAGTGCATGCCAAATTTAGTGATGTTCAAATCTCTTTTTCCCTCCTCTAAGCCAAACCTTAGCGAAACCGCATGATGGAGTTTTACTTTTGACCAAATTCCCATATTTGAAATTTGATCATATATTTCGATGCCTGGTTGATATACAAGTGTGCACGCCAAATTTTGCAACGTTTCGATCTATTTGGACCCGCTTTAAGCCAAACTCTAGAAAAAATGCACGATGAAGTTTCACTTTTGACAATTTTCTCGCAATTGAAATTTGATCATAGATTTGGATGCCCATTTGATAGACAAGTGTGCACTCCAATTTTCATGACATTTCGAGCTATTTTCACCCCCTTTAACCCCAACCTTTGCGAAACCGCACAACAGAGTTTCACTTTTTACAAATTTCTCGGAATTAAATTTGATCATTTCTTTTGATGCGCGTTTGGATAATAAGTGTGCATGCCAACTTTCATGATGTTCATAGTTATTTTCAGCTCCTTTAAGCCAAACTCTAACAAAATTGTACGATCAAGTTTCACTTTCGACGTAGTTCTTAGAATAGAAACTTGATTATAGATTTGGATACCCATTGGATAAGCAATCATGCACGCCAAATTTTGCAATGTTTCGAGCAATTATTTTGACCCTTTTTAACCCCAACCTTTGCGAAACCGCACGATGGAGTTTCACTTTTTACTAATTTATCAGAATTAAAATTTGATCATATCTTTTGATGCGCATTTGGATGATAAGTGTGCACACCAACTTTCACGATGTTTTGCAATGGTCCAAGCTATTTGGACCCCTTCGAGCCCACCTCTAGCAAAAATGAACGATGGAGTTTCACTTCTGACTAATTTCTCAGAATTGAAATTTGATCATAGATTTTGGATGCTCGTTTGATATATAACCATGCACTCCAACTTTCGCGATCTTTTGAGCTATTTTCACCCCCTTTAACCCCAATCTTAGAGAAACCGCATGACGAAGTTTCACTGTTGACAAATTTCTCGGAATTAAAATTTGATCATAGATTTAATGTGCATTTGGAAGATAAGAGTGCACGCCAACTTTTATGACGTTCAGAGTTATTTTTGACTGCTTTAAGCCAAACCCTAACAAAACCGCACGATGGAGTTTTGCTTTTGACCAAATTCTAAGAATTGAAACTTGATCATAGATTTGGATGCCCATTATATAAACAAGCATGCACACCAACTTTCACAACGTTCTAAGCTATTTTGACCACCTTTAAGCCCAACCCTAGTGAAAAGGCATGACGAAGTTTCACTTTTGAGCAGTTTCTTATAATTGAAATTTGATCATAGATTTTAATTCCCATTTGATAGACAAGCGTGCATGCGAAATTTCGAGACGTTCCAAAATATTTCACCCCTTTAATATTGAACCTCAGCAAAACCATACAACAGATTTTCAGTTTTGACTAATTTCTCAGAATAAAAATCGATCGTAGATTTATCTTAGCACTTGGTAGATACCAGTGCACACCAACTTTCACGATGTTCGAAGTTATTTTGGTCATTATTTAAGGTTGGTCAAGCAAAGGTCTAAGAGATGCTATTTTTTCGACTTTCTTGTAATTGAAATTTGAAAGAGAATTTAGGTACCCATCTAAGAGATAACCATGCATACACACTTTCAGGGGATTTCGAGCTATTTTGGACCTTGGTCAAACTTGCTCAAAGCAAAGCCCAAAAGTCCAATTTCTTAGAAATCAAATTTAAAAGTAGATTTAGATACCCATTTCGACACTTAGTCAAGGTTGGTCACACCAAGTTCTAAGGAATGCACTTTTCTTGACTTTCTCAAAATTGAAATTTGAAACTGTATTTAGGTACCCATTTGAGAGATAATCTCTACATGTAGAGTTTTTTGGGATTGCGAGCCATTTTGGTCCTCGATCAAACTTCATCAAACCAAGGCCTAAAATGTTGCATTTTTTCCATTTTCTAAAAATTCAAATTTTAAAGTAGATTTAGATACCCATTTCAAAGATACGCATGGACACCTATTTTTATGAGATTTGGAGCTATTTTGGCCCTCATTCAAGGATGGTCAAACAAAAGTTGAAAAGATGCACTTTTGTTGACTTTTCAAAACTGAAATTTGAAAGTGGATTTAGGTAGCCATTTCAATAAACAAGCGTACACACTAACTTTCGCGACGTTCCGAGCTATTTCACTCCCTTTAACTGCAACCTTAGTGAAAGTGCACGATAAAGTTTCTCATTTGACCAATTTCTTAGAATTGAAATATGATCATATATTTAGATGCCCATTTGGTAGATAAGAGTGGATGCCAAATTTAGTGATGTTCAGATCTCTTTTTCCCTCCTTAATCCAAACCTTAGCGAAATCGCATGACGGAGTTTCACTTTTGACCAAATTCCCAGAATTGAAATTTGATCATAGATTTGGATACCCGTTTGATATACAAGCGTGCATGCCAAATTTTGTAATCTTTCGAGCTATTTGGACCCGATTTAAGCCGAATTATAGCGAAAATGCACGACCTAGTTTCAGTTTTGACCATTTTCTCGCAATTGAAATTTGATCATAGATTTGGATTCCCATCTGATAGACAAGCGTGTACTCCAACTTTCACGACGTTCCAACCTATTTTCATGCCCTTTAATCCCAACCTTTGAGAAACCGCACGATAGAGTTTCACTTTTTACTAATTTATCGGAATTAAAATTTGATCATAGCTTTTGATGCGCATTTGGATGATAAGTGTGCACACAAACTTTCACGATGTTTTGCAATGGTCCGAGATATTTGGACCCCTTCGAGCCCACCTCTAGCAAAAATTAACGACAAAGTTTCACTTCTGACTAATTTCTCAGAATTGAAATTTGATCATAGATTTGGATGCCCGTTTGATAGATAACCGTGCACTCCAACTTTTGCGACGTTTTGACCTATTTTCACCCCCTTTAACCCCAATCTTAGAGAAACCGCATGATGGAGTTTCACTTTTGACAAATTTCTCGGAATTAAAATTTGATCATAGATTTAATTTGCATTTGGAAGATAAGAGTGCACGCCAAGTTTTATGATGTTCAGAGTTATTTTTGACTCCTTTAAGCCAAACCCTAACAAAACTGCACGATGGAGTTTTGCTTTTCACCAACTTCTAAGAATTGAAACTTGATCATAGATTTGGATGCCCATTATATAAACAAGCATGCACGCCAACTTTCACAACGTTCCAAGCTATTTTGACCACGTTTAAGCCCAATCGTAGCGAAAAGGCATGACAAAGTTTCACTTTTGAGCAGTTTCTTATAATTGAAATTTGATCATAGATTTTAATGCCCATTTGATAGACAAGCGTGCACGCAAAATTTTGAGACGTTCCAAAATATTTCACCCCTTTAATCCCAACCTCAACAAAACCATACAACACATTTTCACTTTTGACTAGTTTCTTAGAATTAAAATTTGATCGTAGATTTATCTTATAATTTTGGTAGATACCAGTGCACACCAACTTTCATGATGTTCGAAGTTATTTTGGTCATTATTTAAGGTTGGTCAAGCAAAGGTCTAAGAGATGCTATTTTTTCGACTTTCTTGTAATTGAAATTTGAAAGAGAATTTAGGTACCCATTTGAGAGATAACCATGCATACACACTTTCAGGGGATTTTGAGCTATTTTGGACCTTGGTCAAACCAAATCTCAAAAGTCCAATTTCTTAGAAATCAAATTTAAAAGTAGATTTAGATACCCATTTCGACACTTAGTCAAGGTTGGCCACACCAAGTTCTAAGGAATGCACTTTTCTTGACTTTCTCGAAATTGAAATTTGAAACTGTATTTAGGTACCCATTTGAGAGATAATCTCTACATGTAGATTTTTTTGGGATTGCGAGCCATTTTGGTCCTCAGTCAAACTTCGTCAAACCAAGGCCTAAAACGTTGCATTTTTTCCATTTTCTAAAAATTCAATTTTTAAAGTAGATTTAGATACCCATATCAGAGATAGGCATGGACACCTATTTTTATGAGATTTGGAGCTATTTTGGCCCTCATTCAAGAATGGTCAAACAAAAGTTGAAAAGATGCACTTTTGTTGACTTTTTCGGAAGTGAAATTTGAAAGTGGATTTAGGAACCCATTTCAATAAAAAAGCGTACACACTAACTTTCGTGATGTTCCGAGCTATTTCACTCCCTTTCACTACAACCTTAGCGAAAGCGCACGATAAAGTTTCTCGTTTGACCAATTTCTTAGAATTGAAATATGATCATATATTTAGATGCCCATTTGGTAGATAAGAGTGCATGCCAAATTTAGTGATGTTCAGATCTATTTTTCCCTCCTTAAGCCAAACCTTAGCGAAATCACATGACGGAGTTTCACTTTTGACCAAATTCCCAGAATTGAAATTTGATCATAGTGTTGGATACCCGTTTGATATACAAGCGTGCACGCCAAATATTGTAATGTTTCGAGCTATTTGGACCCGCTTGAAGCCGAATTATAGTGAAAATGCACGATGTACTTTCACTTTTGACCATTTTCTCACAATTGAAATTTGATGATAGATTTGGATGCCCATTTGATAGACAAGCATGCACTCCAACTTTCGCGACGTTCTGAGCTATTTTCCCGCCCTTTAACGCCAACCTTTGCAAAACCGCATGATGGAGTTTCACTTTTTACTAATTGATCGGAATTAACCTTTCATCATATCTTTTGATGCGCATTTGGATGATAAGTGTGCACACCAACTTTCACGATGTTTTGCAATGGTCCAAGCTATTTGGACCCCTTCGAGCCCACCTCTAGCAAAAACGAACGATGGAGTTTCACTTCTAACTAATTTCTCAAAATTGAAATTTGATCATAGATTTAGATGCTCATTTGATAGATAACCGTGCACTCCAAATTTTGCAACGTTTTGAGCTATTTTCACCCCCTTTAACCCCAATCTTAGAGATACCGCATGACGGAGTTTCACTGTTGACAAATTTCTTGGAATTAAAATTTGATCATAGATTTAATGTGCATTTGGAAGATAAGAGTGCACGCCAACTTTTATGATGTTCAGAGTTATTTTCAACTCCTGTAAGCCAAACCCTAACAAAACCGCACGATGGAGTTTTGCTTTTGACTAACTTCTAAGAATTGAAACTTGATCATAGATTTGGATGCCGATTATATAAACAAGCATGCACGCCAACTTTCACAACGTTCCAAGCTATTTTGACCACCTTTAAGGCCAACTCTAGCGAAAAGGCATGACGAAGTTTCACTTTTGAGCAGTTTCTTATAATTGAAATTTGATCATAGATTTTAATGCCCATTTGATAGACAAGCATGCATGCGAAATTTCGAGACGTTTCAAAATATTTCACCCCTTTAATCCCAACCTCAGCAAAACCATACAACATATTTTCACTTTTGACTAATTTCTCAGAATTAAAATTTGATCGTAGATTTATCTTAGTATTTGGTAGATACCAGTGCACACCAACTTTCACGATGTTCGAAGTTATTTTGGTCATTATTTAAGGTTGGTCAAGCAAAGGTCTAAGAGATGTTATTTTTTCGACTTTCTTGTAATTCAAATTTGAAAGAGAATTTAGGTACCCATTTGAGAGATAACCATGCATACACACTTTCAGGGGATTTCGAGCTATTTTGGACCTTGTTCAAACTTGGTCAAACCAAAGCCCAAAAGTCGAATTTCTTATAAATCAAATTTAAAAGTAGATTTAGATACCCATTTTGGCACTTAGTCAAGGTTGGTCACACCAAGTTCTAAGGAATGCACTTTTCTTGACTTTCTCGAAATTGAAATTTGAAACTGTATTTAGGTACCCATTTGAGAGATAATCTCTACATGTAGAGTTTTTTGGGATTGCGAGCCATTTTGGTCGTCGATCAAACTTCGTCAAACCAAGGCCTAAAACGTTGCATTTTTCCATTTTCTCAAAATTCAAATTTTAAAGTAGATTTAGATACCCATTTCAAAGATAGGCATGGACACCTATTTTTATGAGATTTGGAGCTATTTTGGCCCTCATTCAAGGATTGTCAAACAAAAGTTGAAAAGATGCATTTTGTTGACTTTTTCAGAAGTGAAATTTGAAAGTGGATTTAGGTACCCATTTCAATAAACAAGCGTACACACTAACTTTCGCGACGTTCCGAGCTATTTCACTCCCTTTAACTACAACCTTAGCGAAAGCGAACGATAAAGTTTCACATTTGACCAATTTATTAGAATTGAAATATGATCATATATTTAGATGCCCATTTGGTAGATAAGAGTGCATGCCAAATTTAGTGATGTTCAGATCTCTTTTTCCCTCCTTAAGCCAAACCTTAGCAAAATCGCATGATGGAGTTTCACTTTTGACCAAATTCCCAGAATTGAAATTTGATCATAGATTTGGATACCCGTTTGATATACAAGCGTGCATGCGAAGTTTTGTAATTTTTCGAGCTATTTGGACCCACTTTACGCCGAATTATAGCGAGAATGCACGACATAGTTTTAATTTTGACCATTTTCTTGCAATTGAAATTTGATCATAGATTTGGATGCCCATTTGATAGACAAGCGTGCACTCTAATTTTCACGATGTTCCGAGCTATTTTCAAGCCCTTTAACACCAATGTTTGCAAACCCGTACGATGGAGTTTCAGTTTTTACTAATTTATCAAAATTAAAATTTGATCATATCTTTTGATGCGCATTTGGATGATAAGTGTGCACACCAACTTTCATGATGTTTTGCAATGGTCCGAGCTATTTGGACCCCTTTGAGACCACCTCTAGAAAAAAATGAAAGACGGAGTTTCACTTCTGACTAATTTCTTAGAATTGAAATTTGATCATAGATTTGGATGCCCGTTTGATAGATAACTGTACACTCCAACTTTCACGACGTTTTGAGCTATTTTCACCCCCTTTAACCCCAATCTTAGAGAAACCGCATGATGGAGTTTCACTGTTGACAAATTTCTCGGAATTAAAATTTGATCATCGATTTAATGTGCATTTGGAAGATAAGAGTGCACGCCAACTTTTATGATGTTCATAATTATTTTTGACTCCTTTAAGCCAAACCCTAAAAAAACTGCACGATGGAGTTTCGCTTTTGACCAACTTCTAAGAATTGAAACTTGATCATAGATTTGGATGCCCATTATATAAACAAGCATGCACGCCAACTTTCACAATGTTCTAAGCTATTTTGACCACCTTTAAGCCAAACCCTAGCGAAAAGGCATGACGAAGTTTCACTTTTGAGCAGTTTCTTATAATTGAAATTTAATCATAGATTTTAATGCCCATTTGATAGACAAGCATGCATGCAAAATTTTGAGACGTTCCAAAATATTTCACCCCTTTAATCCCAACCTCAGCAAAGCCATACAACAGATTTTCACTTTTGACTAATTTCTCAAAATTAAAATTTGATCGTAGATTTATCTTAGCATTTGGTAGATACCAGTGCACACCAACTTTCACGATGTTCGAAGTTATTTTGGTCATTATTTAAGGTTGGTCAAGAAAAGTTCTAAGAGATGCTATTTTTTCGACTTTCTTGTAATTGAAATTTGAAACTGAATTTAGGCACCCATTTGAGAGATAACCATGCATACACACTTTCAAGGGATTTCGAGCTATTTTGGACCTTGGTCAAACCAAAGCCCAAAAGTCCAATTTCTTAGAAATCAAATTTAAAAGTAGATTTAGATACCCATGTTGACACTTAGTCAAGGTTGGTCACACCAAGTTCTAAGGAATGCACTTTTCTTGACGTTCTCAAAATTGAAATTTGAAACTGTATTTAGGTACCCATTTAAGAGATAATCTCTACATGTAGGGTTTTTTGGGATTGCGAGCCATTTTGGTCCTCGGTCAAACTTCCTCAAACCAAGGCCTAAAATGTTGCATTTTTTCCATTTTCTAAAAATTCAAATTTTAAAGTAGATTTAGATACCTATTTCAAAGATAGGCATGGACACCTATTTTTATGAGATTTGGAGCTATTTTAGCCCTCATTCAGGGATGGTCAAAAAAAAGTTGAAAAGATGCACTATTGTTGACTTTTTCGGAAGTGAAATTTGAAAGTGGATTTAGGTACCCATTTCAATAAACAAGCGTACACACTAACGTTCGCGACATTCTGAGGTATTTCACTCCCTTTAACTACAACCTTAGCAAAAGCGCACGATAAAGTTTCTCGTTTGACCAATTTCTTAGAATTGAAATATGATCATATATTTAGATGCCCATTTGGTAGATACATTAGAGGAAATTTCAACTCAAAATGGGCCTTTTAACTTTTATTCAAATTCCATGTCATCATGTGTTATCCAATGAAATTGCTTTAAATTTTAAATACCGTATAGGTCTTAAACACTTTTTAATATAAATTTGGAGATAGGTATCATAAAAAAACTACTTTTTTTGTTTGTATTTTTGACATATCTCCCTGTTTTTTTACTCGAATTTCGATCGGGAGAGCTCGTTGGATGCGGAATTAAATTCCGCATCAACCAAGTACCCACTCAGCATACTTTTGACGGACCCCTCTACCCTAAAAACAAGAAATACCTGAAAAAATGGAATGATGACATCATCATTTCATTTTTCAGGTATTTCTTGTTTTTGGGGTAGCGGGGTCCGTCAAAAGTATGCCGAGTGGGTACTCATCGGATGCGGAATTTAATTCTGCATCCAACAAGCTTTCCCGATCGAAATTTGAGTAAAAACACATGGAGATATGTTAAAAATACAAACAAAAAAGTAGTTTTTTTCTTTTCTTCCTCCAAAATTAATAAATATTATTTTATTATTTTAACTATTATTTTATTAGTTCATTTTAGGAGGACCATTTTGAGTTGAAATTTCCTCTAATGAGAGTGCATGCCAAATTTAGTGATGTTCATATCTCTTTTTCCCTCGTTAAGCCAAACCTTAGCGAAATCGCATGACGGAGTTTCACTTTTGACTAGATTCCCAGAATTGAAATTTGATCATAGATTTCGATGCCCGGTTGATAAACAACCGTGCATGCCAAATTTTGCAATGTTTTGAGCTATTTGGACCCGCTTTAAGCCAAACTCTAGTGAAAATGCACGACGAAGTTTCACTTTTGACAATTTTCTCGCAATTGAAATTTGATCATAGATTTGGATGCCCATTTGATAGACAAGTGTGAACTCCAAATTTAACGATGTTTCAAGCTATTTTCATGCGCTTTAACCCCAACCTTTCCGAAACCACACGATGGAGTTTCACTTTTTACTAATTTATCGGAATTAAAATCTGATCATATCTTTTGATGCCCATTTGGATGATAAGTGTGCACACCAAGTTTCACGATGTTCAGAGTTATTTTGAGCTCCTTTGAGCCAAACCCTAACAAAATTGTTTGATGGAGGTTCACTTTTGACGTACTTCTTAGAATGGAAACTTGATCATAGATTTGGATGCCCATTGGATAAACAATCATGCACATGAAATTTTGCAATGTTTCAAGCTATTATTTTGACCCCTTTTAAGCCGAACCCTAGTGAAACCGCACTACAGAGTTTCACTTTTCAGGAGTTTCTCAGAATTGAAATTTGCTCATAGATTTGGATGTCCATTTGATAGACAAGCTTGCACATGAAATTTCATGACGTTGTGAAATATTTTCACCCGCTTTAAGCCCAACCTTAGTAAAACTGCACAACAGAGTTTCACATTTGACTAATTTCTCAAACTTAAAATTTAATCGTAGATTTATCGGCACATTTGGTAGATAAGAGTGCATGCTAATTTTCATGATGTTCGGAGCTATTTTGGTCATTATTCAAGGTTGGTCAAGTAAAGGTTTGAGAGATGTTATTTTTTCGACTTTCTTGTAATTGAAATTTGAAAGAGAATTTAGGTAACCATTTGAGAGATAACCATGCATAAAAACTTTCAGGGGATTTCGATCTATTTTAGACCTTAGGCAAACTTGGTAAAACCAAGGCCTAAAAGGTTGCATTTGTTTCCAATTTCTCAGCCATTTTCCCCTCCTTTAAGCAAAACCTTAGCAAAATCGAATGATGGAGTTTCACTTTTGACCAAATTCTCAAAGTTGAAATTTGTTCATAGATTTGGATGCCCGTTTGATATAAAAACATGCACGCCAACTTTTTCAATGGTGCGAGCTATTTGGACCCCTTCGAGCCCAACGCTAGCAAAAATGCACGATGGAGTTTCACTTTTGACCAATTTCTCATAATCGAAATTTGATCATAGATTTGGATGCCCATTTGATAGATAACTGTGCACTCCAACTTTCACGACATTTTGAGCTATTTTCACCCCCTTTAACCCCAAACTTAGCAAAACCACATGACAGAGTTTCACTCTTGACCAATTTCTCAGAATTAAAATTGGATGATAGATTTAGATGTGCATTTGGAATATAAGAGTGCACACCAAATTTCATGATGTTCAGAGTTATTTTCGACTGATTTAAGCCAAACCCTAACAAAATCGCACGATGGAGTTTCGCTTTTGACCAACTACTAAGAATTGAAACTTGATCATAGATTTGGATTCCCATTAGATAAACAAGCATGCATGCCAAATTTTGCAATGTTCCAAGCTATTTTGACCACCTTTAAGCCCAAGGCTAGAAAAATTTTGAGATGTTCCAAAATATTTCACCCCCTTTAATCCCAACCTCATCTAAACCATACAACATAGTTTCAGTTTTGACTAATTTCTAAGAATTAAAATTTGATCGTAGATTTATCTTAACATTTGGTAGATAACAGTGCACACCAACTTTCACAATGTTCGAAGTTATTTTGGTCGTTATTCAAGCTTTGTCAAGCAAAGGTCTAAGAGATGCTATTTTTTTTACTTTCTTGTAATTTAGATTTAAAAGAGAATTTAGATACCCATTTGAGAGATAACCATGCATACACACTTTCAGGGGATATCGAGCTATTTTGGATCTTGGTCAAACTTGGTCAAACCAAGGCCTAAAAGATTGCAATTTTTTCCAATTTCTTAGAAATCAAATTTAAAAGTAGATTTAGATGCCCATTTAAGAGGCACACATATTTTTGTGAATTTCGAGTTATTTCAGCACTTAGTTAAGGTTGGTCAAACCAAGTTCTAAGAAATGCACTTTTCTTGACTTTCTCGAAATTGAAATTTGAAACTGTATTTAGGTACACATTGGAGACATAATCCCTACATGTAGATTTTTTGCATTTGCGAGCCATTTTGGACCTCAGTCAAAATTTGTCAAACCAAGGCCTAAAACGTTGCATTTTACCCATTTTCTTAAAATTCAAATTTTGAAGTAGATAGGCATGGACACCTATTTTTATGCTATTTGGAGCTATTTTGGCCCGCATTCAAGGATGGTCAAACAAAAGCTAAAAATATGCACTTTTGTTGACTTTTTAAGAAGTGAAATTTGAAAGTAGATTTACGTACCCATTTCGATAAACAAGCGTACACGCTAACTTTCACGACGTTCGGAGCTATTTCACTCCCTTTATGTGCAACCTTAGCGAAAGTGCGCAATAAAGTTTCTCTTTTGACCAATTTCTTGGAATTGAAATATGATCGTAGATTTAGATGCCCATTTCGAAGATAAGAGTGCATGCCAAATTTAGTGATGTTCAGAGTTCTTTTTCCCTCCTTTAAGCCAAACCTTAGCGAAATCACATGATGGAGTTTCACTTTTGACCAAATTCCCAAAATTGAAATTTGATCCTAGATTTGGATGCTTGGCTAATATACAAGCATGCATGCCAAATTTTGCAATGTTTCAAGCTATTTGGACTTGCTTTAAGCCAAACTCTAGCGAAAATGCACGACGCAGTTTCACTTTTGACAATTTTCTCACAATTGAAACTTGATCATAGATTTGGCAGCCCATTTGATAGACAAGCATGCACTCCAACTTTCATGACGTTTTGACCTATTTTCACCCCCTTTAACCCCAACCTTTGCGAAACCGCACAACAAAGTTTCACTTTTTACAAATTTCTCGAAATTAAAATTTGATCATTTGTTTTGATGCGCATTTAGATAATAAGTGTGCACGCCAACTTTCATGATGTTCATAGTTATTTTCAGCTCCTTTAAGCCAAACCCTAACAAAATTGCACGATCGAGTTTCACTTTTGACGTACTTCTTAAAATAGAAACTTGATTATAGATTTGGATGCCCATTGGATAAACAAGAATGCACGCCAAATTTTGAAACGTTTCGAGCAATTATTTTGACCTCTTTTAAGCCCAACCCTAGTTAAACCACACGAGAGAGTTTCACTTTTGAGCAGTTTCTCAGAATTCAAATTTGCTCATACTTGCTCAAACCAAGGCCTAAAAGCTTGCACTTTTTCCTTTAAGCCAAACCTTAGCGAAATCGAATGAGGGAGTTTCAATTTTGACCAAATTCCCGAAGTTGAAATTTGATCATAGATTTCAATGCCCATCCGATAGATAACCGTGCACTCCAACTTTCACGGCTTTCTGAGCTATTTTCACCCCCTGTAACCCCAATCTTAGAGAAACCGCATGATGGAGTTTCACTATTGAAAAATTTCTCATAATTAAAATTTGATCATAGATTTAGATGTGAATTTGGAAGATAAGAGTGCACGCCAACTTTCATGATGTTCAGAGTTATTTTTGACTCCTTTAAGCCAAACCCTAACAAAACCGCACGATGTAGTTTCGCTTTTGACCAACTTCTAAGAATTGAAACTTGATCATAGATTTGGATGCCCATTAGATAAACAAGCATGCACGCCAACTTTTGCAACGTTCCAAGCTATTTTCACCACCTTTAAGCACAACCCTAGAAAAAATGCATGACGAAGTTTCACGTTTGAGCAGTTTCTTATAATTTAAATTTGATCATAGATTTGAATGCCCATTTGATAGACAAGAATGCACACGTAATTTTGAGATGTTCCAAAATATTTCACCCCCTTTAATCCCAACCTCAGAAAAACCATACAACATTTGCTAGATAATAGTGCACACCAACTTTCACGAGGTTCGTATTTATTTTGGTCATTATTCAAGGTTGGTTAAGGAAAGGTTAAATTTGAAAAAGAATTTAGGTACCCATTTAAGAGATAACCATGTATACAAACTTTCAGGGGATTTCGAGCTATTTTGGACCTTGGTCAAAATTGGTCAAACCAAGGCCTAAAAGGTTGCATTTTTCTCATTTTTCTTAGAAATCAAATTTGAAAGTAGTTTTAGATACCCATTTAAGAGGCACACATAAAAACATGCACGACGGAGTTTCACTTTTAACCAATTTCCTTGAATTAAAATTTAATCATAGACCAAATTCTCAAAATTGAAACCTGATCATATGTTTGGATGCATATTGGATAGACAAGCATGCACACCAACTTTCGTGATGTTTCAAGCTATTTTGACCCCCTTTAATCCCAACCCTGTCGAAACCGCACGACGGAGTTTCACTTTCGAGCAATTTCTTAGAATTTAAATTTGATCATAAATTTGGTTGCCCATTTGATGAACAAGTGTGCATGCAAACTTTTGAGACATTCCAAAATATTTTCACCCCCTTTAAGCCCAACCTTAGCAAAACTGCACAACAGAGTTTCACGTTTGACTAATTTCTCAAAATTAAAATTTAATCGTAGATTTATCGGCGCATTTCGTATATAAGAGTGCATGCTAACATTCATGATGTTTCGAGCTATTTTGGTCGTTATTCAAGGTTGGTCAAGTAAAGTTCTAAGAGATGTTATTTTTTCGGCTTTCTTGTAATTGAAATTTGAAAGAGAATTTAGGTACCCATTTGAGATATAACCATGCATACAAACTTTCAGGGGATTTCGAGCTATTTTGGACCTTAGGAAAACTTGGTGAAACCAAGCCCTAAACGGTTCCATTTGTTTCCAATTTATCTTCACTTTTGACCAATTTATCGAAGTTGAAATTTGATGATAGATTTAAATGCGCATTTGGAAGATAAGAGTGCATGCCAACTTACACAATGTTAAGAGATATTTTCGGCATCTTTAAGCCAAACCCTAACAAAACTGAACGATGCAGTCTCATCTTTGACCAAATTCTCAGAATTGAAACTTGATCATAGGTTTGGATGCATATTGGATAGATAAGCATGCATGCCAACTTTAACGACGTTTCGAGCTATTTTGACCCCCTTTAAGCCCAACCCTGTCGAAACCACACGACAAAGTTTCACTTTTGAGCAGTTTCTTAGAATTTAAATTTGATCATAAATTTGGATGCCCATTTGATAAACAAGCGTGCATGCAAACATTGGAAAATATTTGTACCCCCTTTAAGCCCAACCTTAGAAAAACCACACAACGGTGTTTCATGTTTGACTAATTTCTCAAAATTAAAATGTAATTGTAGATTTATCGGTGCATTTGGTAGATAATAGTGCATGCTAACTTTCATGATGTTCGGAGCTATTTTGGTTGTTATTCAAGGTTGGTCAAGTAAAGGTCTAAGAGATGCTATTTTTTCGGCTTTCTTGTAATTGAAATTTGAAAGAGAATTTAGGTACCAAATTGAGAGACAACCATGCATACAAACTTTCAGGGGATTTTGAGCTATTTTGGACCTTAGGAAAACTTAGTGAAACCA
This sequence comes from Pseudotsuga menziesii, assembly GCA_001517045.1. Taxonomy (NCBI): domain Eukaryota; kingdom Viridiplantae; phylum Streptophyta; class Pinopsida; order Pinales; family Pinaceae; genus Pseudotsuga; species Pseudotsuga menziesii. The sequence continues at coordinate 108,276 of LPNX010615894.1, forward strand.
AGGCCTAAAAGGTTGCATTTGTTTCCAATTTATTAGAGCCATTTTCCCCTCCTTTAAGCCAAACCTTAGTGAAATCGAATGATGGAGTTTCACTTTTGACCAAATTCTCGAGTTGAAATTTGATCATAGATTTGGATGCCCATTTGATATAAAAATGTGCACGCCAACTTTTGCAATCATCCGAGCTATTTGGACCCCTTCGAGCCCAACTCTAGTGAAAATGCACGATGGAGTTTCGCTTCTGACCAATTTCTCAGAATTGAAATTTGATAATAGATTTGGATGCCCGATTGATTGATAACCATGCACTCCAATTTTCACGATGTTTTGAGGTATTTTATCCAGGATTTATCCCCAATCATAGAGAAATTGCATGACAGAGTTTCACTCTTGACCAATTTCTCGGAATTAAAATTTGATCATAGATTTAGATGCCCATTTGGAAGATAAGAGTGCATGCCAACTTTCATGATGTTCAGAGTTATTTTCGACTCCTTTAAGCCAAACCATAACAAAACCACACGGTGGAGTTTCACTTTTGACCAACTTCTAAGAATTGAAACTTGGTCATAGAGATGCCCAATATATAAACAACCATGCATGCCAACTCTTGCAACGTTCCAAGCTATTTTGACCACCTTTAAGCCCAACACTGGCGAAAACGCATGACGAAATTTCACTTTTGAGTAGTTTCTTATAATTGAAATTTGATCATAGATTTGAATGCCCATTTGATAGACATGCGTGCATGTGAAATTTCGAGACGTTCCAAAATATTTCACCCCCTTTAATCCCAACCTCAGCAAAACCATACAACAGAGTTTCACTTTTGACTAATTTCTAAGAATTAAAATTTGATCGTAGATTTATCTTAGCATTTGGTAGATAACAGTGCACACCAACTTTCACGATGTTCGAAGTTATTTTGGTCATTATTCAAGGTTGGTCAAGCAAAGGTCTAATAGATGCTATTTTTCTAACTTTCCTATAATTGAAATTCGAAAGAGAATTTAGGTACCCATTTGAGAGATAACCATGCATACACACTTTCGGGGGATTTTGAGCTATTTTGGAACTTGGTCAAACTTGGTCAAACCAAGGCCTAAAAGGTTGCACTTTTTTCCAATTTCTTAGAAATCAAATTTAAAAGTAAATATAGATGCCCATGTAAGAGGCACACATATTTTTGCGAATTTTGAGTTATTTCGGCACATAGTTAAGGTTGGTCAAACCAAGTTCTAAGAAATGCACTTTTCTTGATTTTCTCGAAATTGAAATTTGAAACTGTATTTAGGTATTCATTTGGTAGATAAAGCATACATGTATATTTTTTGGCAATTGCGAGCCATTTTGGACATCGGTCAAACTTCGTCAAACCAAGGCCTAAAACGTTGCATTTTTTCCATTTTCTGAAAATTCAAATTTTAAAGTAGATTTAGATACCCATTTTAAATATAGGCATTGACACCTATTTTTATGAGATTTCAAGCTATTTTGGCCCTTAATCAAGGATGGTCAAACAAAGGTTGAAAATAGGCAATTTTGTCGACTTTTTTAGAATTGAAATTTGAAAGTGCATTTAGGTACACATTTCAATAAACAAGCGTACACGCCAACTTTCATAATGTTTCAAGTTGTTTTCACTCCCTTTAAGTGCAACCTTAGTGAAAGCACCGATATGCTCATTTGGTAGATAAGCGTGCACACATATTTTTGCGATATTTCTAGTTAGATAAGATTGCATGAAAAAATTTGTGATGTTCACAGCTAGTTTTCCCTCCTTTAAGCCAAACCTTAGAGAAATCGAATGATGGAGTTTCACTTTGGACCAAATTCTTGGAGTTGAAATTTGATCATAGATTTGGATGCCTGTTTGATATAAAAATGTGCAAGCCAACTTTTGCAATGTTCCGAGCTATTTGGACCCCTTTGAGCCCAACTCTAGCGAAAATGCACGACAGAGTTTCACTTCTAACCAATTTCTCGAAATTGAAATTTGATCATAGATTTGGATGCCCATTTGATAGAGAAGCATGCACTCCAACTTTCACGACACTACGAGCTATTTTCACGCCATTTAACCCCAACCTTGGCAAAACCGCACAACGGAGTTTCACTTTTAACGAATTTCTTAGAATTAAAATTTAATCATAGATTTAAATGCGCATTTCTAAGATAAGAGTGCATGCCAACTTTGATGCTGTTGAGAGCTATTTTCGACATATTTAAGCCAAACCCTAACAAAACTGCACGATGGAGTCTCAGCTTTGACCAAATTCTCAGAATTGAAACTTGATCGTAGGTTTGGATGCATATTGGAAAGACAAGCATGCATGCCAATTTTTGCGACGTTTTGAGCTATTTTCACCCCTTTTAAGCCCAACCCTATTTATTAATGCATTTGGTAGATAAGAATGCATGCTAACTTTCATGATCTTCGTAGCTATTTTGGTTGTTATTCAAGGTTGGTCAAGTAAAGGTCTAAGAGATGTTATTTTTTCGGCTTTCTTGTAATTGAAATTTGAAAGAGAATTTAGGTACCCATTTGAGAGATAAACATGCATACAATCTTTCAAGGGATTTCGAGCTATTTTGGACCTTATGCAAACTTGGTGAAACAAAGGCCTAAAAGGTTTCATTTTTTCCCCTTCGAGCCCAACTCTAGAGAAAATGCACGATGAAGTTTCACTTTTGACCAATTTCTTAGAATTGAAATTTGATCATAGTTTGGATGCATGTTTGTTAGATGGTCGTGCACTCCAACTTTCACAACATTTTGAGCTATTTTCACCCGTTTTAACACCAATATTAGCGAAACCGCATGACAGAGTTTCACTCTTGACTAATTTCTCAGAATTAAAATTTGATCATAGATTTAGATGTGCATTTGGAAGATAAGAGTGTACGCCAACATTCATGATATTCAGAGTTATTTTCGACTCCTTTAAGCCAAACCCTAACAAAACCACAAGATAGAGTTTCACTTTTGACCAACTTCTAAGAATTTAAACTTGGTCATAGATTTGGATGCCAATTAGATAAACAATCATGCACTCCAACTTTCACAACGTTCCAAGCTATTTTGACCACCTTTAAGCCCAACCCTAGCGAAAACGCATGACAAAGTTTCTCTTTTGAGGAATTTCTTATAATTGAAATTTGATCATAGATTTAAATGCCCAATTGATAGACAAGCGTGCACGCGAAATTTCGAGACGTTCCAAAATATTTCACCCCCTTTAATCCCAACCTCAGCAAAACCATATGACAGAGTTTCACTTTTGACTAATTTCTCAGAATTAAAATTTGATCGTAGATTTATCTTAGCATTGGGTAGATAACAGTGCACACCAACTTTCATGATGTTCGAAGTTATTTTGGTCATTATTTAAGGTTGGTCAAGCAAAGGTCTAAGAGATGCTATTTGTCTGACTTTCTTGTAATTGAAATTTGAAAGAGAATTTATGTACCCATTTGAGAGAAAACCATGCATATCCACTTTCAGGTGATTTCGAGCTATTTTGGACCTTGGTCCAACTTGGTTAAACCAAGTCCTAAAAGGTTGCACTTTTTTCTAATTTATTAGAAATCAAATTTAAAAGTAGATTTAGATAACCATTTAAGAGGTACACATTTTTTTACGAATTTCAAGTTATTTTGACACTTAGTTAAGGTTGGTCAAACCAAGTTCTAAGAAATGCACTTTTCATGACTTTCTCGAAATTGAGATTTGAAACTGTATTTAGGTACCCTTTTGAGAGATAATTCCTACATGTAGATTTTTTGGGGATTGCAAGCCATTTTGGACCTCGGTCAAACTTCGTCAAACTAAGGCCTAAAACGTTGCATTTTTTCCATTTTCTGAAAATTCAAATTTTAAAGTAGATTTAGATACCCATTTCAAAGATAGGCATGGACACCTATTTTTATGAGATTTGGAGCTATTTTGGCCCTCATTCAAGGATGGTCAAACAAAAGTTGAAAATATGCACTTTTGTTGAGTTTTTCAGAAGTGAAATTTGAAAGCGGATTTACGTACCCATTTCAATAAACAAGCATACACGCTAACTTTCATGACATTCCAAGCTACTTCAATCCATTTAAGTGCAACCTTAGCGAAACCGCACGATACAGTTTCTCTTTTGACCAATTTCTTAGAATTGAAATATGATCATAGATTTAGATGCCCATTTGGTAAATAAGAGTGCATGCCAAATTTAGTGATGATCATAGCTCTTTTTCCCTCCTTTAAGCCAAACCTTAGCGAAACCGCATGACGGAGTTTCACTTTTGACCAAATTCCCAGAATTGAAATTTGATCATAGATTTGGATGCCCATTTGATATACAAGCGTGTATGCCAAATTTTGCAATGTTTCGAGCTATTTGGACCCGCTTTAAGACGAACTCTAGTGAAAATGCACAATGAAGTTTCACTTTTGACAATTTTCTTGCAATTAAAATTTGATCATAGATTTGGGTGCCCATTTGATAGACAAGCATGCAGAACTTTCGCAACATTCTAAGCTATTTTCACCCTGTTTAACCGCAACCTTTGCAAAACTACACGACAGTGTTTCACTTTTTACAAATTTCTGGTAATTAAAATTTGATCATGTCTTTTGATGCACATTTGGATGATGTGCATACCAACTTTCATGATGTTCAGAGTTATTTTCAGCTCCTTTAAGCCAAACCGTAACAAAACTGTACGATGGAGTTTCACTTTTGACGTGCTTCTTATAATGGAAAATTGATCATAGATTTGGATTCCCATTGGATAAACAATCATCCACGCCAAATTTTGCAACGTTCCGAGCTATTATTTTGACCCCGTTTAAGCCCTAGTGATACTACACGACAGAGTTTCACTTTTGAGCTGTTTCTCAGAATTGAAATTTGCTCATAGATTTGGATGTCCATTTGATAGGAAATCTTGCACAGGAACTTTCACGACGTTGCGAAATATTTTCACCCGTTGTAATCCCAACCTTAGCAAAACAACACAAGGGAGTTTCACTTTTGACCAATTTCTCAGAATTAAAATTTGATCGTAGATTTATCTGTGCATTTTGGTAGATAAGAGTGGATGCCAACTTTCACAATGTTCGGAGCTATTTTGGTCGCTATTCAAGGCTGGTCACGCAAAGGTCTAAGAGATCATATTTTTCTGACTTTCTCATAATTGATGTTTGAAAGACAGTTTAGATACCCATTTGAGAGATAACCATGCATACAAACTCTAAGGGAATCAAGGCCTAAAAGCTTGCACTTTTTTCCAATTGCTTAGAAATCAAATGTAAAAGTATATTTAGATACCCATTTAAGAGATAAGCATGCATGCATATTTTTATCAGATTTCGGGTTATTTTAGCCCTTAGTTAAGGTTGGTCAAACGAAGTTCTAAGAAATGCACTTTTCTTGACTTTTTCGAAATTGAAATTTGAAACTGTATTTAGGTATCCATTTGGTAGATAAAGCATACAGGTGTATTTTTTGGGGATTGCGAGCCATTTTGGACATCAGACAAACTTCGTTAAACCAAGGCCTAAAACGTTGCATTATTTCCAATTTCTCAAAATTCAAATTTTAAAGTAGATTTAGATACCCATTTCAAATATAGGAATTGACACCTATTTTTATGAGATTTGGAGCTATTTGGGCCCTTAATCAAGGATCGTCAAACCAAGGTTGAAAATATGCACTTTTGTCGACTTTTTCAAAATTGAAATTTGAAAGTGGATTTAGGTACCCATTTCAATAAACAAGCGTACATGCCAACTGTCATAATGTTCCAAGCTATTTTCACTACCTTTAAGTGCAACCTTAGCGAAAGCGTCGATATGCCCATTTGGTAGATAAGTGTGCACACATATTTTTGTGAGATTTCTAGTTAGATAAGAGTGCATGAAAAATTTCGTGACGTTCAAAGCTATTTTCCCCTCCTTTAAGCCAAACCTTAGCGAAATCGAATGATGGAGTTTCACTTTCGACCAAATTCTCGGAGTTGAAATTTGATAATAGATTTGGATGCTCTTTTGATATAAAAAATTGCATGCCAACTTTTGGAATGTTTCGAGCTATGTGGACCCCTTTGAGCCTAACCAGAGCGAAAATGCACGATGGAGTTTCACTTCTGACTAATTTCATGGAATTGAAATTTTATCATAGATTTGGATGCCCATTTGATAGAGAAGCAGTCACTCCAACTTTCATGACACTTCAAGCTATTTTGACCCCCTTTAACCCCAACCTTAGTGAAACCGCACAACGTAGTTTCATTTTTAACCAATTTCTTGGAATTAAAATTTAATCATAGATTTAAATGTACATTTCAAAGATAAGAGTGATTGCCAACTTTCATGATGTTGAAAGCTATTTTTGACATCTTTAAGCCAAACACTAACAAAACTCTGGTGAAAATAAACGACGGAGTTTCACTTCTGACTAATTTCTTAGAATTGAAATTTGATCACAGATTTGGATGCCCGTTTGATAGATAACCATGAAATCCAACTTTCGTGACGTTTTGAGCTATTTTCACCCCCTGTAACCCCAATCTTAGCGAAACCGCATGATGGAGTTTCTCTCTTGACAAATTTCTCAGAATTAAAATTTGATCATAGATTTAGATGTGAATTTGGAAGATAAGAGTGCACACCAACTTTCATGATGTTCAGAGTTATTTTCGACTCCTTTAAGCCAAACCCTAACAAAATCGCACAATGGAGTTTCGCTTTTGACCAACTTCTAAGAATTCAAACTTGATCATAGATTTGGATGCCCATTAGATAAAAAAGCATGCACGGCAACTGTTGCAACGTTCCAAGCTATTTTGACCACCTTTAAGCCCAACCCTAGCGAAAATGCATGACGAAGTTTCAATTTTGAGCAGTTTCTTATAATTGAAATTTGATCATAGATTTGAATGCCCATTTGATAGACAAGCATGCACGCAAAATTTCGAGACGTTCCAAAATATTTCACCCCCTTTAATCCCAACCTCAGCAAAACCATACAACAGAATTTCACTTTTGACTAATTTTTTAGAATTAAAATTTGATCATGCATTTGGTAGATAACAGTGCACACGAAATTTCACGAGGTTCAAAGTTAGTTTCATCTTTATTTAAGGTTGGTCAAGCAAAGGTCTAATTTGACTTTCTTGTAAGTGAATTTGAAAGAGAATTTAGGTACCCATTTGAGAGATAACCATGCATACACACTTTAAGGGGATTTTAAACTAATTTGGACCTTGGTCAAACTTTGTCAAACCAAGGCCTAAAGGGTTGCACTTTTTTCCAATTTCTTAGAAATCAAATTTAAAAGTAGATTTAGATACCCATTTAAGAGGCACACATAAAAAAGGTGCACAACGGAGTTTCAATTTTAACCAATTTCTTGGAATTAAAATTTAATCATAGATTTAAATGCGCATTTGTAAGATAAGAGTGCATGCCAACTTTCACGATGTTGAGAGCTATTCTTGGCATCTTTAAGCCAAACCTTAACAAAACTGCAAGATGCAGTCTCAGCTTTGACCAAATTCTCAAAATTGAAACCTGATCATAGCTTTGGATGCATATTGGATAGACAAGCATCCAGACCAACTTTCGCGACGTTACAAGCAATTTTGACCCCCTTTAAGCCCAACCCTGTCGAAACCACATGAAGGAGTTTCACTTTCGAGTAGTTTCTTAGAATTTAAATTTGATCATAAATTTGGATGCCCATTTGATGAAAAAGTGTGCATGCAAACTTTTGAGACATTCCAAAATACTTTCACCTCCTTTAAGCCCAACCTTAGCAAAACCGCACAACGGAGTTTCACGTTTGTCTAATTTCTCAAAATTAAAATTTAATCGTAGATTTATCGGCGCATTTGGTCGATATGAGTGCATGCTAACTTTCATGATGTTCGGAGATATTTTGGTCATTATTCAAGGTTGGTTACGTAAAGGTCTAAGATATGTTATTTTTTCCACTTTCTTGTAATTGAAATTTGAAAGAGAATTTAGGTACCCATTTGACAGATAACCATGCATACAAACTTTCAAGGCATTTCGAGCTATTTTGGACCTTAGGCGAGCTTGATGAAACCAAGACATAAAAAGGTTGCATTTGTTTCCAATTTCTCCAAGCCATTTTCCCCTCCTTTAAGCCAAACCTTAGCGAAATCGAATGATGGAGTTTCACTTTTGACCAAATTCTCGGAGTTGAAATCTGATCATAGATTTGGATGCCCATTTGATATTAAAACGTGCACGCCAAATTTTGCAATGGTCTGAGCTATTCGGACCCCTTTGAGCCCACCTCAAGCAAAAATGAACGACGGAGTTTCACTTCTGACTAATTTCTCATAATAGAAATTTGATCATAGATTTGGATGCCCATTTGATAAATAACCGTGCACTCCAACTTTCATGAGGTTTTGAGCTATTTTCACCCCCTTTAACACCAATCTTAAAGAAACCGCATGATGGAGTTTCACTGTTGACAAATTTCTCAGAATTAAAATTTGATCATAGATTTAATGTGTATTTGGAAGATAAGAGTGCACACCAACTTTTATGATGTTCAGAGTTATTTTCGACTCCTTTAAGCCAAACCCTAACAAAACCACACGATGGAGTTTCGCTTTTGACCAACTTCTAAGAATTGAAACTTGATCATAGATTTGGATGCCCATTATATAAACAAGCATGCACGCCAACTTTCACAACGTTCTAAGCTATTTTGACCACCTTTAAGCCCAACCCTAGCGAAAAGGCATGACGAAGTTTCACTTTTTAGTAGTTTCTTATAATTGAAATTTGATCATAGATTTTAATGTCCATTTGATAGAGAAGCGTGCACGTGAAATTTCGAGACGTTCCAAAATATTTCACCCCTTTAATCGCAACCTCAACAAAACAATACAATAGATTTTCACTTTTGACTAATTGCTAAGAATTAAAAATTGATCGTAGATTTATCTTAGCATTTCGTAGATACCAGTGCACACCAACTTTCACGATGTTCGAAGTTATTTTGGTCATTATTTAAGGTTGGTCAAGCAAAGGTCTAAGAGATGCTATTTTTTCGACTTTCTTGTAATTGAAATTTGAAAGAGAATTTAGGCACCCATTTGAGAGATAACCATGCATACACACTTTCAGGGGATTTCGAGCTATTTTGAACCTTGGTCAAACTTGATCAAAGCAAAGCCCAAAAGTCCAACTTCTTAGAAATCAAATTTAAAAGTAGATTTAGATACCCATTTCGGCACTTAGTCAAGGTTGGTCACACCAAGTTCTAAGGAATGCACTTTTCTTGACTTTCTCGAAATTGAAATTTGAAGCTGTATTTAGGTACCCATTTGAGAGATAATCTCTACATGTAGAGTTTTTTGGGATTGCGAGCCATTTTGGTCCTAGGTCAAACTTCGTCAAACCAAGGCCTAAAACGTTGCATTTTACCCATTTTCTTAAAATTCAAATTTTGAAGTAGATTTAGATACCCATTTCAAGGATAGGCATGGACACCTATTTTTATGCTATTTGGAGCTATTTTGGCCCTCATTAAAGGATGGCCAAACAAAAGTTGAAAAGATGCAGTTTTGTTGACTTTTTCAGAAGTGAAATTTGACAGTGGATTTAGGTACCCATTTTAATAAACAAGCGTATACACTAACTTTCATGACGTTCCGAGCTATCTCACTCCCTTTAAGTGCAACCTTAGCGAAAGTGCACGATAAAGTTTCTCGTTTGACCAATTTCATGGAATTGAAATATGATCATATATTTAGATCCCCACTTGGTAGATAAGAGTGCATGCCAGATTTAGTGATGTTTAGAGCTCTTTTCCCCTCCTTTAATCCAAACCTTAGCGAAATCGCATGACGGAGTTTCCCTTTTGACCAAATTCCCAGAATTGAAAATTGATCATAGATTTGGATACCCGTTTGATGTACAAATGTGTACGCCAAATTTTGTAATGTTTCGAGCTATTGGGACCTGCTTTAAGCCGAACTATAGTGAATTTTGCATGACGAAGTTTCACTTTTGACAATTTTCTTAAAATTGAAATTTGATCATAGTTTTGGATGCCCATTTGATAGACAAGCGTGCACTACAACTTTCGCGATGTTCCGAGCTATTTTCACCCCCTTTAACCCCAACCTTTGTGAAACTGCACGACGGAGTTTCACTTTTTACAAAGTTATCGGAATTAAAATTTGATCATATATTTTGAAGTGCATTTGGATGATAAGTGTGCATGCCAACTTTCACGATGTTCAGAGTTATTTTCCGCTCCTTTAAGCCAAACCCTAACCAAACTATACGATGGAGGTTCACTTTTGACGTACGTCTTAGAATGGAAACTTGATCATAGATTTGGATGCCCATTGGATAAACAATCACGCACACCAAATTTTGCAATGTTCTAGGCTATTATTTTGACCCGTTTTAATCCCAACCCTAGTGAAACCACACGACAGAGTTTCACTTTTGAGCAGTTTCTCAGAATTGAAATTTGATAATAGATTTGGATCTCCATTTGATAGGCAACCTTCCACATGAAATTTCACAGCGTTGCAAAATATTTTCACCCACTTTAAGACCAACCTTAGCAAAACTACAAAATGGAGTTTCACGTTTGACTAATTTCTCAAAATTAAAATTTAATCATAGATTTTTCGGCGTATTTGGTAGATAAGAGTGCATGCTAACTTTCATTATGTTTGGAGCTATTTTGGTTTTTATTCAAGGTTGGTCAAGTAAAGGTCTAAGAGATGTTATTTTTTCGGCTTTCTTGTAATCGAAATTTGAAAGAGAATTTAGAGAACCATTTGAGAGATAACCATGCATACGAACTTTCAGGGGATTTTGAGCTATTTTGGACCTTAGGAAAATTTGGTGAAACCAAGGCCTAAAAGGTTGCATTTGTTTCCAATTTCTCAGCCATTTTCCCCTCCTTTAAGCAAAACCTTAGCAAAATCGAATGATGGAGTTTCACTTTTGACCAAATTCTCGGAGCTGAAATTTGATCATAGATTTACATGCCCATTTTATATAAAAACATGCAAGACAACTTTTGCAATGCTCCCAGCTATTTGGACCCCTTCGAGCCCAACTCTAGCGAAAATTCACGATGGAGTTTCATTTATAACCAATTTCTCAGAATTGAAATTTGATCATAGATTTGGATGCTCGTTTGATAGATAACCGTGCACTCCAACTTTCACGGAGTTTTGAGCTATTTTCACCCCCTATAACCCCAAACTTAGCAAAACCACATGATGGAGTTTCACTCTTTATCAATTTCTCAGAATTAAAATTTGATCATAGATTTAGATGCGCATTTCGAAGATAAGAGTGCACGCCAACTTTCATGATGTTCAGAGTTATTTTCGAATCCTTTAAGCCAAACCCTAAGAAAACTGCACGATGGACTTTCTCTTTTGACCAGCGTCTAAGAATTGAAACTTGATCACAGATTTGGATGCCCATTAGATAAACAAGCATGCACGCCAACTTTTGCAACGTTCCAAGCTATTTTTACCACCTTTAAGCCCAATGCTAGAGAAAATGCATGACAAAGTTTCACTTTTGAGTAGTTTCTTATAATTGAAATTTGATCATAGATTTCAATTCCCATTTGATAGACAAGCGTGCACGCGAAATTTTGAGATGTTCCAAAATATTTCATCCCCTTTAAGATCAACCTCATCTAAACCATACAACAGAGTTTCACTTTTGACTAATTTCTAAGAATTAAAATTTGATCATAGATTTATCTTAACATTTGGTAGATAACAGTGCACACCAACTTTCACAATGTTTGAAGTTATTTTGGTCGTTATTCAAGGTTGGTCAAGCAAAGGTCTAAGAGATGCTATTTTTTCGACTTTCTTGTAATTGAAATTTGAAAGAGAATTTAGATACCCATTTGAGAGATAACCATGCATACACACTTTCAGGGGATTTCAAGCTTTTTTGGACCTTGGTCAAACCAAGGCCTAAAAGGTTTCACTTTTTTCCAATTTCTTAGAAATCAAATTTAAAAGTAGATTTAGATGCCCATTTAAGAGGCACACACATTTTTGTGAATTTTGAGTTATTTCGGCACTTAGTTAAGCTTGGTCAAACCAAGTTCTATTTTAATGCTATTTGGAGCTATTTTGGCCCTCATTCAAGGATAGTCAAACAAAAGCTGAAAAGATGCACTTTTGTTGACTTTTTAAGAAGAGGAATTTGAAATTAGATTTATGTACCCATTTCAATAAACAAGCATACATGCTAACTTTCGCGACGTTCAGAGCTATTTCACTCCCTTTAAGTGCAACCTTAGTGAAAGCGCACGATAAAGTTTCTCTTTTGACCATTTTCTTAGAATTGAAATATGATCATAGATTTAGATGCCCATTTGGTATATAAGAGTGCATGCCAAATTTAGTGATGTTCAGAGCTGTTTTTCCCTCCTTTAAGCCAAACCTTAGCGAAACAGCATGATGGAGTTTTACTTTCGATCAAATTCCCAGAATTGAAATTTGATCATAGATTTGGATGCCCAGTTGATATACAAGCGTGCACGCCAAATTTTGCAATGTTTCGAGCTATTTGGACCTACTTTAAGCCAAACCCTAGCGAAAATGCACGATGAAGTTTCACTTTTGACAATTTTCTCGCAATTGAAATTTGATCATAGATTTGGATGCCCATTTGATAGACAAGTGTGCACTCCAACTTTCATGACAATTCGAGCTATTTTCACCCCCTTTAACCCCAACCTTTGCGAAACCGCACAACAGAGTTTCACTTTTTATAAATTTCTCGAAATTAAAATTTGATCATTTCTTTTGATGCGCATTTGGATAATAAGTGTGCATGCCAACTTTCACGATGTTCATAGTTATTTTCAGCTCCTTTAAGCCAAACTCTAACAAAATTGTACGATCGAGTTTCAATTTTGACGTACTTCTTAGAATAGAAACTTGATTATAGATTTGGATGCCCATTGGATAAACAATCCTGCACACCAAATTTTGCAATGTTTCGAGCAATTATTTTGACCCTTTTTAAACCCAACCTTTGCGAAACCGCAGGATGGAGTTTCACTTTTTACTAATTTATCAGAATTAAAATTTGATCATATGTTTTGATACGCATTCGGATGATGAGTGTGCACACCAACTTTCACGATGTTTTGCAATGGTCCGAGCTATTTGGACCCCTTCAAGCCCACCTCTAGCAAAAATGAACGACGAAGTTTCACTTCTCACTAATTTCTCAGAATTGAAATTTGATCATAGATTTTGGATGCCCGTTTGATATATAACCGTGCACTCCAACTTTCGCGACGTTTTGAGCTATTTTCACCCCCTTTAACCCCAATCTTTGAGAAACCGCACGACGGAGTTTCACTGTTGAAAAATTTCTCATAATTAAAAGTTGATCATAGATTTAATGTGCATTTGGAAGATAAGAGTGCACGCCAACTTTTATGATGTTCAGAGTTATTTTTTATTCCTTTAAGCCAAAACCCTAACAAAACCGCATGATGGAGTGTTGCGTTTGACCAACTTCTAAGAATTGAAACTTGATCATAGATTTGGATGCCCATTATATAAACAACCATGCACACCAACTTTCACAATGTTCCAAGCTATTTTGACCACCTTTAAGCCCAACCCTAGTGAAAAGGCATGACGAAGTTTCACTTTTGAGCAGTTTCTTATAATTGAAATTTGATCATATATTTTAATGGCCATTTGATAGACAAGCGTGCATGTGAAATTTCAAGACGTTCCAAAATATTTCACCCCTTTAATCCCAACCTCAGCAAAACCATACAACAGATTTTCACTTTTGACTAATTTCTCAGAATTAAAATTTGATCGTAGATTTATCTTAGCATTGGTCTAAGAGATGCTATTTTTTCAACTTTCTTGTAATTGAAATTTGAAAGAGAATTTAGGTACCCATTTGAGTGATAACCATGCATACACACTTTAAGGGGATTTCGAGCTATTTTGGACCTTGGTCAAACCAAAGCCCAAAAGTCCAATTTCTTAGAAATCAAATTTAAAAGTAGATTTAGATACCCATTTCGACACTTAGTGAAGGTTGGTCACACCAAGTTCTAAGGAATGCACTTTTCCTGACTTTTTCAAAATTGAAATTTGAAACTGTATTTAGGTACCCATTTGAGAGATAATTTCTACATGTAGAGTTTTTTGGGATTGTGAGCCATTTTGGTCATCGATCAAACTTCGTCAAACCAAGGCCTAAAATGTTGCATTTTTTCCATTTTCTAAAAATTCAAATTTTAAAGTAGATTTAGATACCCATTTCAAAGATAGGCATGGACACCTATTTTTATGAGATTTGGAGCTATTTTGGCCCTCATTCAAGGATGGTCAAACAAAAGTTGAAAAGATGCACTTTTGTTGACTTTTTCAGAAGTGAAATTTGAAAGTGGATTTAGGTACCCATTTCAATAAACAAGCATACACACTAACTTTCGCGACGTTCCGAGCTATTTCACTCCCTTTAACTGCAACCTTAGCGAAAGCGCACGATAAATTTTCTCATTTGACCAATTTCTTAGAATTGAAATATGATCATATATTTAGATGCCCATTTGGTAGATAAGAGTGCATGCCAAATTTAGTGATGTTCAGATCTCTTTTTCCCTCCTTAAGCCAAACCTTAGCGAAATCGCATGACGGAGTTTCACTTTTGACCAAATTCCGAAAATTGAAATTTGATCATAGATATGGATACCCGTTTGATATACAAGCGTGCACGCCAAATTTTGTAATGTTTCAAGCTAGTTTCACTTTTGACTATTTTCTTGCAATTGAAATTTGATCATAGATTTGGATGCCCATCTGATAGACAAGTGTGCACTCCAACTTTCGTGACGTTCCTACCTATTTTCATGCCCTTTTAACCCCAACCTTTGTGAAACCGCACGATGGAGTTTCACTTTTTACTAATTTATCGGAATTAAAATTTGATCATATCTTTTGATGCGCATTTGGATGATAAGTGTGCACACAAACTTTCACGATGTTTTGCAATGGTCCAAGCTATTTGGACCCCTTCGAGCCCACCTCTAGCAAAAATGAACAACGAAGTTTCACTTCTGACTAATTTCTCAAAAGTGAAATTTGATCATAGATTTGGATGTCCGTTTGATAGATAACCGTGCACTCCAACTTTCACGATGTTTTGAGCTATTTTCACCCCCTTTAACCTCGATATTAGAGAAACCGCATGACGGAGTTTCACTATTGACAAATTTCTCGGAATTAAAATTTGATCATAAATTTAATGTGCATTTGGAAGGAAAGAGTGCACGCCAACTTTTATGATGTTCAGAGTTATTTTCGACTCCTTTAAGCCAAACCCTAACAAAACTGCACGATGGAGTTTCACTTTTGACTAACTTCTAAGAATTGAAACTTGTTCATAGATTTGGATGCCCATTATATAAACAAGCATGCACGCCAACTTTCACAACATTCCAAGCTATTTTGACCACCTTTAAGCCCAACCCTAGCGAAAAGGCATGACGAAGTTTCACTTTTGAGCAGATTCTTATAATTGAAATTTGATCATAGATTTTAATGCCCATTTGATAGACAAGCATGCACGCAAAATTTTTAGACGTTCCAAAATATTTCACCCCTTTAATCCCAACCTCATCAAAACCATACAACAGATTTTTGCTTTTGACTAATTTCTCATAATTAAAATTTGATCGTAGATTTATCTTAGTATTTGGTAGATACCAGTGCACACCAACTTTCACAATGTTCGAAGTTATTTTGGTCTTAATTTAAGGTTGGTCAAGCAAAGGTCTAAGAGATGTTATTTTTTCGACTTTCTTGTAATTGAAATTTGAAAGAGAATTTAGGTACCCATTTGGGAGATAACCATGCATACACACTTTCAGGGGATTTCGAGCTATTTTGGACCTTGGTCAAACTTGGTCAAACCAAAGCCCAAAAGTCGAATTTCTTATAAATCAAATTTAAAAGTAGATTTAGATACCCATTTTGGTACTTAGTCAAGGTTGGTCACACCAAGTTCTAAGGAATGCACTTTTCTTGACTTTCTGGAAATTGAAATTTGAAATTGTATTTAGGTACCCATTTGAGATATAATCTCTACATGTAGAGTTTTTTGGGATTGCGAGCCATTTTGATCCTCAGTCAAACTTCGTCAAAACAAGGCCTAAAACATTGCATTTTTTCCATTTTCTAAAAATTCAAATTTTAAAGTAGATTTAGATACCCATTTCAAAGATAGGCATGGACACCTATTTTTATGAGATTTGGAGCTATTTTGGCCCTCATTCAAGGATGGTCAAACAAAAGTTGAAAAGATGCACTTTTGTTGACTTTTTCAGAAGTGAAATTTGAAAGTGGATTTAGGTACCCATTTCAATAAACAAGCGTACACACTAACTTTCACAACGTTCTGAGCTATTTCACTCCCTTTAACTGCAACCTTAGCGAAAGCGAACGATAAAGTTTCTCGTTTAACCAATTTCTTAGAATTGAAATATGATCATATATTTAGATTCCCATTTGGTAGATAAGAGTGCATGCCAAATTTAGTGATGTTCAGATCTCTTTTTCCCTCCCTAAGCCAAACCTTAGCGAAATCGCATGACGAAGTTTCACTTTTGACCAAATTCCCAGAATTGAAATTTGATCATAGATTTAGATACCCGTTTGATATACAAGCGTGCATGCCAAATTTTGTAATGTTTCGAGCTATTTGGACCCGCGTTAAGCTGAATTATAGTGAAAATGCATGACGTAGTTTCACTTTTGACCATTTTCTCGCAATTGAAATTTGATCGTAGATTTGGATGCCCATTTGATAGACAAGCGTGCACTCTAACTTTCACGACGTTCCGAGATATTTTCACGCCCTTTAACCCCAACCTTTGCGAACCCATACGATGGAGTTTCAATTTTTAATAATTTATCGGAATTAAAATTTGATCATATCTTTTGATGCGCATTTGGATGATAAGTGTGCACACCAACTTTCACGATGTTTTGCAATGGTCCGAGCTATTTGGACCCCTTCGAGCCCACCTCTAGCAAAAATGAACGACGAAGTTTTACTTCTGACTAATTTCTTAGAATTGAAATTTGATGATAGATTTGGATGCCCGTTTGATAGATAACCATGCACTCCAACTTTCACGACGTTTTGAGCTATTTTCACCCCCTTTAACCCCAATCTTAGAGAAACTGCATGATGGAGTTTCACTGTTGACAATCATGCACGTGAAATTTTGCAATGTTTCAAGCTATTATTTTGACCGCTTTTAAGCCCAACCCTAGTGAAACTGCACTACAGAGTTTCACTTTTGAGTAGTTTCTCATAATTGAAATTTGCTCATAGATTTAGATGTCCATTTGATAGACAAGCTTGCACATGAAATTTCATGACGTTGTGAAACATTTTCACCCGCTCTAAGCCCAACCTTAGCAAAACTTCACAACAGAGTTTCACGTTTGACTAATTTCTCAAAATTAAAATTTAATCGTAGATTTATCGGTGCATTTGGTAGATAAGAGTGCATGCTAACTTTCATGATGTTCAGAGCTATTTTGGTCATTATTCTAGGTTGGTCAAGTAAAGGTCTAAGAGATGTTATTTTTTCGACTTTCTTGTAATTGAAATTTGAAAGAGAATTTAGGTAACCATTTGAGAGATAACCATGCATAAAAACTTTCAGGGGATTTCGAGCTATTTTGGACCTTAGGCAAACTTGGTGAAACCAAGGCCTAAAAGGTTGCATTTGTTTCCAATTTCTCGGCCATTTTCCCCTCCTTTAAGCAAAACCTTAGCAAAATTGAATGATGCAGTTTCACTTTTGACCAAATTCTCGGAGTTGAAATTTGATCATAGATTTGGACACCCGTTTGATATAAAAACATGCACACCAACGTTTGCAATGGTCTAAGCTATTTGGACCCCTTCGAGCCCAACGCTAGCAAAAATGCACGATGGAGTTTCACTTCTGACCAATTTCTCAGAATTGAATTTGATCATAGATTTGGATGCCCATTTGATAGATAACTGTGCACTCCAACTTTCACGACATTTTGAGCTATTTTCACCCCCTTTAACCCCAAACTTAACGAAACCACATGACGGAGCTTCACTCTTGACCAATTTCTCATAATTAAAATTTGATCATAGATTTAGATGTGCATTTGGAATATAAGAGTGCACGCCAACTCTCATGATCTTCAGAGTTATTTTCGACTCATTTAATCCAAACCCTAACAAAACCGCACGATGGAGTTTCACTTTTGACCAACTACTAAGAATTGAAACTTGATCATAGATTTGGATGCCCATTAGATAAACAAGCATGCATGCCAACTTTTGCAATGTTCCAAGCTATTTTGACCACCTTTAAGCCCAAGGCTAGCAAAATTTTGAGATGTTCCAAAATATTTCACCCCCTTTAATCCCAACCTCATCTAAACCATACAACAGAGTTTCAATTTTGACTAATTTCTAAGAATTAAAATTTGATCATAGATTTATCTTAACATTTGGTAGATAATAGTGCACACCAACTTTCACAATGTTCGAAGTTATTTTTGTCATTATTCAAGCTTTGTCAAGCAAAGGTCTAAGAGATGCTATTTTTTAGACTTTCTTGTAATTTAAATTTCAAAGAGAATTTAGATACCCATTTGAGAGATAACCATGCATACACACTTTCAGGGGATACCGAGCTATTTTGGATCTTGGTCAAACCTGTTCAAACCAAGGCCTAAAAGATTGCACTTTTTTCCAATTTCTTAGAAATCAAATTTTAAAAGTAGATTTAGATGCCCATTTAAGAGGCACACATATTTTTGTGAATTTCGAGTTATTTCAGCACTTAGTTAAGGTTGGTCAAACCAAGTTCTATGAAATGCACTTTTCTTGACTTTCTCGAAATTGAAATTTGAAACTGTATTTAGGTACACATTGGAGAGATAATCCCTACATGTAGATTTTTTGCAATTGCGAGCCAGTTTGGACCTCAGTCAAACTTTGTCAAACCAAGGCCTAAAATGTTGCATTTTACCCATTTTCTTAAAATTCAAATTTTGAAGTAGATTTAGATACCCATTCCAAAGATAGGCATGGACACCTATTTTTATGCTATTTGGAGCTATTTTGGCCCGCATTCAAGGATGGTCAAACAAAAGCTAAAAATATGCACTTTGGTTGACTTTTTAAGAAGTGAAATTTGAAAGTAGATTTACATACCCATTTCAATAAACAAGCGAACACACTAACTTTCACGACGTTCGAAGCTATTTCACTCCCTTTATGTGCAACCTTAGCAAAAGCGCAGGATAAAGTTTCTCTTTTGACCAATTTCTTGGAATTGAAATATGATCGTAGATTTAGATGCCCATTTCGTAGATAAGAGTGCATGCCAAATTTAGTGATGTTCAAAGTTCTTTTTCCCTCCTTTAAGCCAAACCTTAGCAAAACCGCATGATGGAGTTTCACTTTTGACCAAATTCCCAGAATTGAAATTTGATCATAGATTTGGATGCCTGGTTGATATACAAGCATGCCTGCCAAATTTTGCAATGTTTCAAGCTATTTGGACTCGCTTTAAGCCAAACTCTAGCGAAAATGCACAACGAAGTTTCACTTTTGACAATTTTCTCGCAATTGAAATTTGATCATATATTTGGCTTCCCATTTGATAGACAAGCATGCACTCCAACTTTCGTGACGTTATGACCTATTTTCACCCCCTTTAACCCCAACCTTTGCGAAATTGCACAACAAAGTTTCACTTTTTACAAATTTCTCGAAATTAAAATTTGATCATTTATTTTGATGCGCATTTGGATAATAAGTGTGCACGCCAACTTTCATGATGTTCATAGTTATTTTTAGCTCCTTTAAGCCAAACCCTAACAAAATTCACGATCGAGTTTCACTTTTGACGTACTTATTAGAATAGAAACTTGATTATAGATTTGGATTCCCATTGGATAAACAATCATGCATGCCAAATTTTGAAATGTTTCGAGCAATTATTTTGACCTATTTTAAGCCCAACCCTAGTTAAACCGCACGACAGAGTTTCACTTTTGAGCAGTTTCTCAAAATTCAAATTTGCTCATACTTGCTCAAACCAAGGCCTAAAAGCTTGAACTTTTTCCTTTAAGCCAAACCTTAGCGAAATAGAATGATGGAGTTTCAATTTTGACCAAATTCTCGAAGTTGAAATTTGATCATAGATTTCGATGCCCGTCTGATAGATAACCGTGCACTCCAACTTTCACAATGTTTTGAGCTATTTTCACCCCCTGTAACCCCAATCGTAGTGAAACCGCATGATCGAATTTCACTGTTGAAAAATTTCTCATAATTAAAATTTGATCATAGATTTAGATGTGAATTTGGAAAATAAGAGTGCACGCCAACTTTCATGATGTTCAGAGTTATTTTTTACTCCTTTAAGCCAAACCCTAACAAAACTGCACGATGGAGTTTCGCTTTTGACCAACTTCTAAGAATTGAAACTTGATCATAGATTTGGATGCCCAGTAGATAAACAAGCATGCACGCCAACTTTTGCAATGTTCCAAGCTATTTTGACCACCTTTAAGCACAACCCTAGCAAAAATGCATGACGAAGTTTCACTTTGGAGCAGTTTCTTATAATTTAAATTTGATCATAGATTTGAATGCCCATTTGATAGACAAGAGTGCACGCGTAATTTTGAGACATTCCAAAATATTTCACCCCCTTTAATCCCAACCTCAACAAAACCATACAACATTTGGTAGATAATAGTGCATACCAACTTTCACGAGGTTCGAAGTTAGTTTGGTCATTATTCAAGGTTGGTCAAGGAAAGATGAAGTTTTAAAAAGAATTTAGGTACCCATTTAAGAGATAACCATGCATACACACTTTCAGGGGATTTCGAGCTATTTTCGACCTTGGTCTAAATTGGTCAAACCAAGGCCTAAAAGGTTGCATTTTTTTCATTTTTCTTAGAAATCAAATTTGAAAGTAGATTTAGATACCCATTTAAGAGGCACACATAAAAACATGCACGACGGAGTTTCACTTTTAACCAATTTCTTCGAATTAAAATTTAATCATAGATTTAAATGCACATTTGTAAAATAAGAGTGCATGCCAACTTTCATGATGTTGAGAGCTATTTTCGGCATCTTTAAGCGAAACCCTAACAAAACTGCACGATGCAGTGTCAGCTTTGACCAAATTCTCAAAATTTAAACCTGATCATATGTTTGGATGCATATTGGATAGATAAGCATGCACACCAACTTTCACGATGTTTCAAGCTATTTTGACCCCCTTTAAGCCCAATCCTGTCGAAACCGCACGACGGAGTTTCACTTTCGAGCAATTTCTTAGAATTTAAATTTGATCATAAATTTGGATGCCCATTTGATGAACAAGCGTGCATGCAAACTTTTGAGACATTCCAAAATATTTTCACCCCCTTTAAGCCCAACCTTAGCAAAACCACACAACGAAGTTTCACCTTTGACTAATTTCACGTTTGACTAATTTCACGTTTGACTAATTTCTCAAAATTAAAATTTAATCGTAGATTTATCAGTGCATTTGGTAGATAAGAGTGCATGCATGCTAACATTCATGATGTTTCGAGCTATTTTGGTCGTTATTCAAGGTTGGTCAAGTAAAGGTCTAAGAGATGTTATTTTTTTGGCTTTCTTGTAATTGAAATTTGAAAGAGAATTTAGGTACCCATTTGAGAGATAACCATGCATACAAACTTTCAGGGGATTTCAAGCTATTTTGGACCTTAGGCAAACTTGGTGAAACCAAGCCCTAAACGGTTCCATTTGTTTCCAATTTCTCTTCACTTCTGACCAATTTCTCGGAGTTGAAATTTGATAATAGATTTAAATTCGCATTTGGAAGATACGAGTGCATGCCAACTTATACAATGTTAAGAGATATTTTCGGCATCTTTAAGCCAAACCCTAACAAAACTGAACGATGGAGTCTCAGCTTGGACCAAATTCTTATAATTGAAACTTGATGATAGGTTTGGATTCATATTGGATAGAGAAGCATGCATGCCAACTTTAACGACGTTTCAAGCTATTTTGACCCCCTTTAATCCCAACCCTGTCGAAACCACACGACAAAGTTTCAGTTTTGAGCAATTTCTTAGAATTTAAATTTGATCATAAATTTGGATGCCCATTTGATGAACAAGCGTGCATGCAAAGTTTTAAGACATTCCAAAATATTTGTACCCCCTTTAATCCCAACCTTAGCAAAACCGCACAACGGTGTTTCACGTTTGACTAATTTCTCAAAATTAAAATGTAATCTTAGATTTATCGACGCATTTGGTAGATAACAGTGCATGCTAACTTTCATGATGTTCGGAGCTATTTTGGTCGCTATTCAAGGTTGGTCAAGAAAAGGTCTAAGAGATGTTATTTTTTCGGCTTTCTTGTAATTGAAATTTGAAAGAGAATTTAGGTACCAAATTGAGAGACAACCATGCATACAAACTTTCAAGGCATTTTGAGCTATTTTGGACCTTAGGAAAACTTGGTGAAACCAAGGCCTAAAAGGTTGCATTTGTTTCCGATTTCTTAGAGCCATTTTCCCCTCCTTTAAGCCAAACCTTGGTGAAATCGAATGATGGAGTTTCACTTTTGACCAAATTCTCGAGTTGAAATTTGATCATAGATTTGGATGCCCGTTTGATATAAAAACCTGCACGCCAACTTTTGCAATGGTCCGAGCTCTTTGGACTCCTTCGAGCCCAACTCTAGCGAAAATGCACGATGGAGTTTCGCTTCTGACCAATTTCTCAGAATTGAAATTTGAAAATAGATTTGGATGCCCGATTAATTGATAACCATGCACTCCAAATTTCACGATGTTTTGAGCTATTTTATCCCCCTTTATCCCCAATCTTTGCGAAACCGCATGACAGAGTTTCACTCTTGACCAATTTCTCGGAATTAAAATTTCGTCATAGATTTAGATGCCCATTTGGAAGATAAGAGTGCACCCCAACTTTCATGATGTTCAGAGTTATTTTCGACTCCTTTAAGCCAAACCATAACAAAACCACACGGTGGAGTTTCACTTTTGACCAACTTCTAAGAATTGAAACTTGATCATAGAGATGCCCATTAGATAAACAACCATGCATGCCAACTCTTGCAACATTCCAAGCTATTTTGACCACCTTTAAGCCCAACACTGGCAAAAATGCATGACGAAGTTTCACTTTTGAGTAGTTTGTTATAATTGAAATTTGATCATATATTTGAATGCCCATTTGATAGACATGCGTGCATGTGAAATTTCGAGACGTTCCAAAATATTTCACCGCCTTTAATCCCAACCTCAGCAAAACCATACAACAGAGTTTCACTTTTGACTAATTTCTAAGAATTAAAATTTTATTGTAGATTTGTGCACACCAACTTTCATGATGTTCGAAGTTATTTTGGTCGTTATTCAAGGTTGGTCAAGCAAAGGTCTAAGAGATGCTATTTTTCTAACTTTCCTATAATTGAAATTTGAAAGAGAATTTAGGTACCCATTTGAGAGATAACCATGCATACACACTTTCACAGGATTTCGAGCTATTTTGGAACTTGGTCAAACTTGGTCAAACAAAGGCCTAAAAGGTTGCACTTTTTTCCAATTTCTTAGAAATCAAATTTAAAAGTAAATATACATGCCCATTTAAGAGGCACACATATTTTTGCGAATTTCGAGTTATTTCGGCACATAGTTAAGGTTGGTCAAACCAAGTTCTAAGAAATGCACTTTTCTTGATTTTCTCGAAATTGAAATTTGAAACTGTATTTAGGTATCCATTTGGTAGATAAAGCATACATGTATATTTTTTGGCAATTGCGAGCCATTTTGGACATCGGTCAAACTTCGTCAAACCAAGGCCTAAAACGTTGTATTTTTTTCCATTTTCTAAAAATTCAAATTTTAAAGTAGATTTAGATACCCATTTCAAATATAGGCATTGACACCAATTTTTATGAAATTTGGAGCTATTTTGGCCCTTAATCAAGGATGGTCAAACCAAGGTTGAAAATAGGCACTTTTGTCGACTTTTTTAGAATTGAAATTTGAAAGTGGATTTAGGTACACATTTCAATAAACAAGCGTAGATGCCAACTTTCGTAATGTTTCGAGTTATTTTCACTCCCTTTAAGTGCAACCTTAGTGAAAGCACCGATATGCCCATTTGGTAGATAAGTGTGCACACATATTTTTGCGAGATTTCTAGTTAGATTAGATTGCATGAAAAAATTTGTGATGTTCAGAGCTAGTTTTCCCTCCTTTAAGCCAAACCTTAGAGAAATCGAATGATGGAATTTCACTTTGGACCAAATTCTTGGAGTTGAAATTTGATCATAGATTTGGATGCCTGTTTGATATAAAAATGTGCAAGCCAACTTTTGCAATGTTTCGAGCTATTTGGACCCCTTTGAGCCCAACTCTAGCAAAAATGCACGACAAAGTTTCACTTCTAACCAATTTCTCGGAATTGAAATTTGATCATAGATTTGGATGCCCATTTGATAGACAATCATGCACTCCAACTTTCATGACACTCTGAGCTATTTTCACGCCCTTTAACCCCAACCTTGGCAAAACCGCACAACGGAGTTTCACTTTTAACCAATTTCTTTGAATTAAAATTTAATCATAGATTTAAATGCGCATTTCGAAGATAAGAGTGCATGCCAACTTTGATGATGTTGAGAGCTATTTTCGACATCCTTAAGCCAAACCATAACAAAACTACACGATGGAGTCTCAACTTTGACCAAATTCTCAGAATTGAAAATTGATCATAGGTTTGGATGCATATTGGATAGACAAGCATGCATGCAATTTTTTGCGACATTTTGAGCTATTTTCACCCCTTTAAGCCCAACCCTATTTATCGGCGCATTTGGTAGATAAGAATGCATGCTAACTTTCATTATTTTCGTAGCTATTTTGGTCATTATTCAAGGTTGGTCAAGTAAAGGTCTAAGAGATGTTATTTTTTCGGCTTTCTTGTAATTGAAATTTGAAAGAGAATTTAGGTAACCATTTCAGAGATAAACATGCATCCAATCTTTCAAGGGATTTCAAGCTATTTTTGACCTTAGGCAAACTTGGTGAGATAAAGGCCTAAAAGGTTGAATTTTTTCCCCTTCGAGCCCAACTCTAGCGAAAATGCACGACAAAGTTTCACTTCTAACCAATTTCTCAGAATTGAAATTTGATCATAGTTTGGATGCTCGTTTGATAGATGGTCGTGCACTCCAAATTTCACGACATTTTGAGCTATTTTCACCCGGTTTAACCCCAATCTTAGCGAAAACGCATGACAGAGTTTCACTCTTGACCAATTTCTTAGAATTAAAATTTGATCATAGATTAGATGTGTATTTGGAAGATAAGAGTGTACGCCAACTTTCATGATGTTCAGAGTTATTTTTGACCCCTTTAAGCCAAACCCTAACAAAACCACAAGATAGATTTTCACTTTTGACCAACTTCTAAGAATAGAAACTTGGACATAGATTTGGATTCCAATTAGATAAAAAAGAATGCACTCCAACTTTCACGACGTTCCAAGCTATTTTGACCACCTTTAAGCCCAACCCTAGTGAAAACGCATGACGAAGTTTCACTTTTGAGCAATTTCTTATAATTGAAATTTGATCATAGATTTGAATGCCCATTTGATAGACAAGCGTGCACACGAAAGTTCGAGAAATTCCAAAATATTTCACCCCCTTTAATCCCAACCTCAGCAAAACCATACGACAGAGTTTCACTTTTGACTAATTTCTCAGAAATAAAATTTGATCGTAGATTTATCTTAGCATTGGGTAGATAACAGTGCACACCAACTTTCACGATGTTCGAAGTTATTTTGGTCATTATTCAAGGTTGTTCAAGCAAAGGTCTAAGAGATGTCATTTGTCTGACTTTCTTGTAATTGAAATTTGAAAGAGAATTTATGTACCCATTTGAGAGAAAACCATGCATGCACACTTTCAGGGGATTTCGAGCTATTTTGGACCTTGGTCCAACTTGGTTAAACCAAGGCCTAAAAGGTTGCACTTTTTTCTAATTTATTAGAAACCAAATTTAAAAGTAGATTTAGATAACCATTTAAGAGGCACACATATTTTTTACGAATTTCAAGTTATTTCGACACTTAGTTAAGGTTCGTCAAACCAAGTTCTAAGAAATGCACTTTTCATGACTTTCTCGAAATTGAGATTTGAAATTGTATCCTTTTGAGAGATAACCCCTACATGTAGATTTTTTGGGGATTGCAAGCCATTTTGGACCTCGGTCAAACTTCGTCAAACTAAGGCCTAAAACGTTGCATTTTTTCCATTTTCTGAAAATTCAAATTTTAGAGTAGATTTAGATACCCATTTCAAAGATAGGAATGGACCCCTATTTTTATGAGATTTGGAGCTATTTTGGCCCTCATTCAAGGATGGTCAAACAAAAGTTGAAAAGATGCACTTTTGTTCACTTTTTTAGAAGTGAAATTTGAAAGCGGATTTACGTACCCATTTCAATAAACAAGCATACATGCTAACTTTCATGACATTCCGAGCTATTTCACTCCATTTAAGTGCAACCTTAGCGAAACCACATGATACAATTTCTCTTTTGACCAATTTCTTAGAATTGAAATATGATCATAGATTTAGATACCCATTTGGTAGATAAGAGTGCATGCCAAATTTAGTGATGTTTAGAGCTCTTTTTCCCTCCTTTAAGCCAAAAGCTTAGCGAAACCGCATGACGGAGTTGCACTTTTGACCAAATTCCCAAAATTGAAATTTGATCATAGATTTGGGTGCCCATTTGATATATAAGCGTGCACGCCAAATTTTGCAATGTTTCGAGCTATTTGGACCCGCTTTAAGCTAAACTCTAGTGAAAATGCACGACGAAGTTTCACTTTTGACAATTTTCTCACAATTGAAATTTGATCATAGATTTGGGTGCCCATTTGATAGACAAGCATGCAGAAATTTCGCGACATTCTGAGCTATTTTCACCCTGTTTAACTGCAACCTTTGCAAAACCGCACAATAGTGTTTCACTTTTTACAAATTTCTGGTAATTAAAATTTGATCATGTCTTTTGATGCACATTTGGATGATGTCCACACCAACTTTCATGATGTTCAGAGTTATTTTCAGCTCCTTTAAGCCAAACCGTAACAAAACTGTACGATGGAGCTTCACTTTTGACGTGCTTCTTATAATGGAAAATTGATCATAGATTTGGATGCCCATTGGATAAACAATCATCCACGCCAAATTTTGCAACGTTCTGAGCTATTATTTTGACCCCTTTTAAGCCCTAGTGAAACTGCACGACAGAGTTTCACTTTTGAGCAGTTTCTCAGAATTGAAATTTGCTCATAGATTTGGGTGTCCATTTGATAGGAAATCTTGCACATGAACTTTCACGACGTTGTGAAATATTCACCCACTGTAAGCCCAACCTTAGCAAAACAACACAAGGGAGTTTCACTTTTGACCAATTTCTCAGAATTAAAATTTGATCGTAGATTTATCTGTGCATTTGGTAGATAAGAGTGGATGCCAACTTTCACGATGTTCGGAGCTATTTTGGTCGCTATTCAAGGCTGGTCATGCAAAGGTATAAGAGATCATATTTTTCTGACTTTCTCATAATTGAAATTTGAAAGACAATTTAGATACCCATTTGAGAGATAACCATGCATACAAAATCTAAGGGGATTGCAAGGCCTAAAAGCTTGCACTTTTTTCCAATTGCTTATAAATCAAATGTAAAAGTATATTTAGATACCCATTTAAGAGATAAGCATGCATGCATATTTTTACAGCCCTTAGTTAAGGTTGGTCAAACGAAGTTAGAAATGAACTTTTCTTGACTTTTTCGAAATTGAAATTTGAAACTGTATTTAGGTATCCATTTGGTAGATAAAGCATACAGGTGTATTTTTTGGGGATTGCAAGCCGTTTTGGACATCGGACAAACTTCGTCAAACCAAGGCCTAAAACATTGCATTATTTCCAATTTCTTAAAATTCAAATTTTAAAGTAGATTTAGATACCCATTTCAAATATAGGAATTGACACCTATTTTTATGAGATTTGGAGCTATTTGGGCCCTTAATCAAGGATGGTCAAACCAAGGTTGAAAATATGCACTTTTGTCGACTTTTTCAGAATTGAAATTTGAAAGTGGATTTAGGTACCCATTTCAATAAACAAGCGTACATGCCAACTGTCATAATGTTCCAAGCTATTTTCACTACCTTTAAGTGCAACCTTAGCGAAAGCGTCGATATGCCCATTTGGTAGATAAGTGTGCACACATATTTTTGTGAGATTTCTAGTTAGATAAGAGTGCATGAAAAATTTCGTGATGTTCAGAGCTATTTTCCCCTCCTTTAAGCCAAACCATAGCGAAATCAAATGATGGAGTTTCACTTTCGACGAAATTCTCGGAGTTGAAATTTGATAATAGATTTGGATGCTCATTTGATGCCAACTTTTGCAATGTTCCGAGCTATGTTGACCCCTTTGAGCCCAACTCTAGTGAAAATGCACGATGGAGTTTCACTTCTGACCAATTTCATGGAATTGAAATTTTATCATAGATTTGGATGCCCCTTTGATAGAGAAGCATGCACTCCAACTTTCGCGACACTTCGAGCTATGTTGACCCCCTTTAACCCCAACCTTAGCGAAACCGCACAACGTAGTTTCATTTTTAACCAATTTCTTGGAATTAAAATTTAATCATAGATTTAAATGCACATTTCAAAGATAAGAGTGCTTGCCAACTTTGATGATGTTGAAATCTATTTTCGGCATCTTTAAGACAAACCCTAACAAAACTCAGGCAAAAATAAATGAGGGAGTTTTGCTTGTCACTAATTTCTCAGAATTGAAATTTGATCACAGATTTGGATGCCCGTTTCATAGATAACCATGCAATCCAACTTTCGCGACCTTTTGAGCTATTTTCACCACCTGTAACCCCAATATTAGCGAAACCACATGATGGAGTTTCTCTCTTGACAAATTTCTCAGAATTAAAATTTGATCATAGATTTAGATGTGAATTTGGAAGATAAGAGTGCACACCAGCTTTCATGATGTTCAGAGTTATTTTTGACTCCTTTAAGCCAAACCCTAACAAAACCACAAGATAGAGTTTCACTTTTGACCAACTTCTAAGAATTCAAACTTGATCATAGATTTGGATGCCCATTAGATAAACAAGCATGCACGCCAACTCTTGCAACGTTCTAAGCTATTTTGACCACCTTTAAGCCGTAGCGAAAATGCATGATGAAGTTTCACTTTTGAGCAGTTTCTTATATTTGATCTTATATTTGAATGCCCATTTGATAGACAACCATGCACGCAAAATTTTGAGACGTTCCAAAATATTTCACCCCCTTTAATCCCAACCTCAGCAAAACCATACAACATAGTTTCACTTTTGACTAATTACTTAGAATTAAAATTTGATCATAGATTTATCTTAGCATTTGGTAGATAACAGTGCACACCAACTTTCACAAGGTTCAAAGTTATTTTGGTCTTTATTCAAGGTTGGTCAAGCAAAGGTCTAAGAGATGCTATTTTTTTTACTTTCTTGTAAGTGAAATTTGAAAGAGAATTTAGGTACCCATTTGAGAGATAACCATGCATACACACTTTGAGGGGATTTTGAACTAATTTGGACCTTGGTCAAACTTTGTCAAACCAAGGCCTAAAAGGTTGCACTTTTTTCCAATTTCTTAGAAATCAAATTTAAAAGTAGATTTAGATACCCATTTAAGAGGCACACATAAAAACGTGCACAACGGAGTTTCAATTTTAACCAATTTCTTCGAATTAAAATTTAATCATAGATTTAAATGCGCATTTGGAAGATAAGAGTGCATGCCAACTTTCACGATGTTGAGAGCTATTTTTGGCATCTTTAAGCCAAACCCTAACAAAACTGCAAGATGCAGTCTCAGCTTTGACCAAATTCTCAAAATTGAAACCTGATCATAGGTTTTGATGCATATTGGATAGACAAGCATGCATGCCAAATTTCACGACGTTACGAGCTATTTTGACCCGCTTTAAGCCCAACCCTGTCGAAACCACATGAAGGAGTTTCACTTCTGAGCAATTTCTTAGAATTTAAATTTGATCATAAATTTGGATGCCCATTTGATGAACAAGTGTGCATGCAAACTTTTGAGACATTCCAAAATATTTTCACCTCCTTTAAGCCCAACCTTAGAAAAACTGCACAACAGAGTTTCAAGTTTGTCTAATTTCTCAAAATTAAAATTTAATCGTAGATTTATCGGTGCATTTGGTCGATAAGAGTGCATGCTAACTTTCATGATGTTTAGAGCTATTTTGGTCGTTATTCAAGGTTGGTTACGTAAAGGTCTAAGAGATGTTATTTTTTTGACTTTATTGTAATTGAAATTTGAAAGAGAATTTAGGTACCCATTTGACAAATAACCATGCATACAAACTTTCAAGGCATTTCGAGCTATTTTGGAACTTAGGCAAGCTTGGTGAAACCAAGACATAAAAGGTTGCATTTGTTTCCAATTTCTCAAAGCCATTTTCTCCTCCTTTAAGCCAAACCTTAACGAAATCGAATGATGGAGTTTCAGTTTTGACCAAATTCTCAGAGTTGAAATTTGATCATAGATTTGGATGCCCATTTGATATAAAAACGTGCACGCCAACTTTTGCAATGGTTTGAGCTATTTGGACCCCTTCGAGCCCACCTCAAGAAAAAATGAACAATGGAGTTTCACTTCTGACTAATTTCTCTGAATAGAAATTTGATCATATATTTGGATGCCCGTTTGATAAATAACCATGCACTCCAACTTTCACGACGTTTTGAGCTATTTTCACCCCCTTTAATCCCAATCTTAGAGAAACTGCATGATCGAGTTTCACTGTTGACAAATTTCTTGGAATTAAAATTTGATCATAGATTTAATGTGTATTTGGAAGATAAGAGTGCACGCCAACTTTTATGATGTTCAGAGTTATTTTCGACTCCTTTAAGCCAAACCCTAACAAAACCACACGATGGAGTTTCGCTTTTGACCAACTTCTAAGAATTGAAACTTGATCATAGATTTGGATGCCCATTATATAAACAAGCATGCACGCCAACTTTCGCAACGTTCTAAGCTATTTTGACCACCTTTAAGCCCAACCCTAGCGAAAAGGCATGACGAAGTTTCACTTTTGAGCAGTTTCGTATAATTGAAATTTGATCATAGATTTTAATGGCCATTTGATAGACAAGCGTGAACGCAAAATTTCGAGACATTCCAAAATATTTCACCCCTTTAATCCCAACCTCAACAAAACCATACAACAAATTTTCACTTTTGACTAATTTCTAAGAATTAAAATTTGATCTTAGATTTATCTTAGCATTTCGTAGATACTAGTGCACACCAACTTTCATGATGTTCGAAGTTATTTTGGTCATTATTTAAGGTTGGTCAAGCAAAGGTCTAAGAGTTGCTATTTTTTAGACTTTCTTGTAATTGAAATTTGAAAGAGAATTTAGGTACCCATTTGAGAGATAACCATGCATACACACTTTCAGGGGATTTCGAGCTATTTTGGACCTTGGTCAAACTTGGTCAAACCAAAGCCCAAAAGTCCAATTTCTTAGAAATCAAATTTAAAAGTAGGTTTAGATACCCATTTCGACACTTAGTGAAGGTTGGTCACACCAAGTTATAAGGAATGCACTTTTCTTGACTTTCTCGAAATTGAAATTTGAAACTGTATTTAGGTACCCATTTGAGAGATAATCTCTACATGTAGAGTTTTTTGGGATTGTGAGCCATTTTGGTCCTCGGTCAAACTTCGTCAAACCAAGGCCTAAAACGTTGCATTTTACCCATTTTCTTAAAATTCAAATTTTGAAGTAGATTTAGATGCCCATTTCAAGGATAGGCATGGACACCTATTTTTATGCTATTTGTGTTGAAATATTGTAACTTCAAAGAATATTATTTATGTATCTTTTGTGGTCCCCGATGGTCCAACCAGGAGAACCACTTGTATTACATTGTACCCCGATGCTCCTAATCGGAAGAACTAATAAGAGTCATGAGGTAGTCCCCTCTATTTGTAAACGTGGGTCATCAGCACCCCAGTGTGGTTACTTGAGCCTACATGTGTAAATCGAGCCTACATGAGTTAACTTAAGTCGACATGTTGATTGAGTAAAATTTAAGTAAACGGATGAATATAAATAAAGGTGTAGTGCTCCTCATTTGAGACATACACACTCACTTGGAATAGCGCACTTGTGGAGGAGAGGAGTTGCTGGAGAAGGAGGAGAAGCAGGTTTTTGATCTCCTTGTTGGTTTTACCTTTTTCCCTTTTGGGGCATCTATATTGAGGAAGCTTTTGCTGGGTTTTTCCCTTTAGGTTTTTCCTAGGATAAATCTATGTTGTTCTTGTGATACTATTTCTTTCAGTGATCCTGCTTTATATGCTTTTATTATGAAAAATGAAATGATATACTTATGTCTTAGTTAAGCATATGAAAAATTCAACATTGTATCAGAGCTAACCTGAATAGGGTAGCTTTCACAAGTTACAGAAGCTAGGGATTCTTATTTTTGGTTCTCTCTCCACAATCAATCAGCAAAAGAAGGCTAGGCTGACTCTCCTTTGAAGGGTGCATCGTTCTGTCGAAGCGGAATTCGATTCCAAGCATTTTCAATTTTCGATGTGGAAATTAGGGCTTTCTACAGAAGAGGAATTTTTGAGTGAGACCAGCATATGATTTTTATCCTCATCAAAACTGAATTTTAGAGACCTGGATCAATTTTTTTGGTTTGGTGAATCTCTAGGAAAGTCAAACCCTAGTTTGACCCCGAGCTAGAAAAACCCTAAATACTAAAACTGCTTTGTTTTGGCACATTCGCTATATTTAGAGGTTGGAAAAGGATCAGGAGCTGAAATTTGCAGGGGCCGAAGATAAAATACTGATGAACACTGTATCCAAAATTCATCCACAGCTTCGTTGTATTCCAGGATATATGTTCTCTCCAAGTTAGGGTTCCAGCCTCTTCCAGAATTCATTACTAAACAGGACACCTCGGGAGAACTGCAATATCTTGGGCTACAGAGGTCCAAATGAAATTCCTGAAGATGTTTTAGAAAGGGAACGGATTTTAATTTTTGTGGTCCAATTATCAGACTCAGAAGATGAACCAGTGACACGTGGCATGCCGTACAACTTCGCTGTTCTGAACAGTCCTGTAACAGGTCACCTTGGGAAAATGATCATAAATACCAAATGGTGAAACCAATTATGATGTAACCTGCAGTGGTGGATCGGGTACATGTGAGGTTACCTTAGTACAAAATTACAGACATATAGGATCAGAAATTTCGGAGATATCACAGAAACAGTAACAGGCATTTCTGTAGAAGAAATTGGAAAATTAGGGCTTCCTGTTCCGAGAGCTTCCCTCCACTATTTTCAGAAATGGAGTACATTGGATAGCTCCATTTGAAGATATCTATCTGTATATCCAATTATATCTGAAAGATTCCAAGTTTTAACATTAGGGTTTTTGTGACAAACCCTAGATTAGCCAGCTCCGGAACCAGGACGGACACCTCAAATCGGTAAGATCTAATCCTTTGCTATGTTCATTTGAGGTTCTCTTTTCAAAGTGATCTATGACATCAGCTTGATGATAAGCTTGGTGAAGTTGACAAATTCCAAGCCTAGAAGTATATGATCTCTCTGAAGAAAATGGATTGGACACCTACATGAGCATAGAGGTTCTAGTTTCAGAGGGAGATGAGGCTAGAAGCCTTTCTCAAGAAGAACTTGGTTAAATCCCAGAAGATCATTGATGATTTAATTTCCAATCAACTTGTACTACAAGTGTCTTCCCTAAAGACATCGATGAGGTTTTATTCCTTGACCAAGCTATTTGAAGGGAAGATCATAGATCAGATTATGACCTTAAGAAACCAGCTGAAGAATGTGAAGATTCAGAATGCAGAGAACATGCAGTCATAAGGATCTCTCAAATCAAAGAACAACTTCAAGTGGGGAAAGAAGAAGTGAAGAATGCAGAAGTGGTGATGGCCACCTTGGATGGCCTCCTAGGATCATGAAATTCATTCATTTAAGAAATGTGTTCCAGAAGGAAGTGATTACTTTCAGCTGACTTTGGGAAGAAGAAGAAGCTCGTCTCTGAAGATCAAGCTCTCATCTTCCAAAGAAGATCCCTCAATCAATGAGAAATATTAAGATCTCAACTCTTGAAGAACTTCTTATCCACCTTAGCATTCGGATAAGAAACAACGATATCATAAATGAAGAAGTCGATGAAGCTGAAGACTCAAGAAGGAGAATACCCATGAAACAAATAAAGATAAGTATTCAATTGTCATTTCATGATATTGT
>LPNX010615894.1:154341-206131 GCA_001517045.1 Pseudotsuga menziesii
CTCCCAGTCCCTTCCTCCTCGCCGCGTGGCCTTCTCCTCGTTCTCTCCACCCCTCGGATGATGCGGTTTTAATGGCCTTAAGGCCCCGAGACATTGGAATTTATCCCTCGCACGCCTCTCATCCCATCTCTCTTTATCCTCTGTCTTCGTGCATTCTCAGTATGCCTCTTCATCCCTTCCCCATTGTTAGCTCTGGCCTCCATGAAGCTCTGCGTATTTTGACTCAGGTAGTTACAGGCATCAGTGAAGGGTGGCTTCAAGGCCTCCCGTGGCAGGAATTCCCCCTCACGCGCTCGGTGGTGAAGGAACGGCTGGAATTTGCAGCCTTATCCTCTTGTTCATGTTCATCCTTTTCAGTGGTTCAGCCTGCAGCTCTCAACACTGGTGCGCTTGGTAATAGGGGGCAAATTTTGGTTCTTGGCTGCCACTGCTTGGGCTGGCAGGAAGGAGCTGTGGGCATGGTGGTTTGTCAAAAGCAAGGCGAAGGTTCTCTGCTCCAAGAACTTGTTGTGCTCAGTTCGTACGTGCATCAGGATAGTGTTTCAGTCAATCCTGTTAGTGGCACCCGCAATCACTTCGCTCGGTTAAGCATCTCGACTGAAGATTCCAGAATGGCGCAGGGTGGAGAATCGGCAGGTATAATGGATATAAAAAAGAATTTGCGCAGACTCTACGAGCTTCTAGCAATCAATGTCATGGACACTAAAGAAATGACCTTGGAGGTGAAGAAAATGGTATACATCATTAGTTACACCTCTCAGCAGGTAAGTAATAATGATGCTCGCATAGATGACAACGAGAGCAATCTCTGGGAACTTCTGGGGAAAGTGGATAGGATCCAGGAGGATCTTCAGCATTTCATTGCAATGAAACAGACCAGCAGAATCAGTGGCGAGGTCGCAGAAGCTGTGATTCCTATGGAAGAGGAATCTGTCGTTCAGCCTAGAAACAACAGAGGCAATCAGTAATCTGCCCCCCTTTTTTTTATGTCTGCATGTTCTTTTGTCTGTTTTTATGTCAGCAGTTTGTAAGGGTATACCCCTCCTGCAGTTTCAAATGCTTTGAGCAAATTTTGTGTAAGGCTTTTTGGACAGCCCCATGGTTAGACCTTTTGTGCAGCTTTTTTGGTGTACATAAACACTCGATATTATCTATTTTGTAATGAATGGCTGTGCACAGCCCCTTTTATACAAACCCCCTTTTTAGTTTCTGTTAAAAAAAAAATAAACAAGCGTACACGCTAACTTTCTTGACGTTTGGAGCTATTTCAATCCCTTTAAGTGCAACCTTAGCGAAAGCGCACGATAAAGTTTCTCTTTTGATCATTTTCTTAGAATTGAAATATGATCATAGATTTAGATTCCCATTTGGTAGATAAGAGTGCATGCCAAATTTAGTGATGTTCAGAGCTCTTTTTCCCTCCTTTAATCCAAACCTTAGCGAAAACGCATGATGGAGTTTTACTTTTGACCAAATTCCCAGAATTGAAATTTGATCATAGATTTCGATGCCCGGTTGATATACAAGCGTGCATGCCAAATTTTGCAACGTTTCGAGCTATTTGGACCCACTTTAAGCCAAACTCTAGCGAAAATGCACGACGAAATTTCACTTTTGACAATTTTCTCACAATTGAAATTTGATCATAGATTTGGATGCCCATTTAATAGACAAGTGTGCACTCCAACTTTCATGACATTTCAAGCTATTTTCACCACCTTTAACCCCAACCTTTGCGAAACCACACAACAGAGTTTCACTTTTTACAAATTTCTCGGAATTAAAATTCGATCATTTCTTTGATGCGAATTTGGATAATAAGTGTGCATGCCAACTTTCACGATGTTCATAGTTATTTTCAGCTCCTTTAAGCCAAACTCTAACAAAATTGTACGATCGAGTTTCACTTTTGAGGTACTTATTAGAATAGAAACTTGATTATAGATTTGTATGCCCATTGGATAAACAATCATGCACGCCAAATTTTGCAACATTTCGAGCAATTATTTTGACCCTTTTTAACCCCAACCTTTGCGAAACCGCACGATGGAGTTTCACTTTTTACTAATTTATCAGAATTAAAATTTGATCATATCTTTTGATGCGCATTTGGATGATAAGTGTGCACACCAACTTTCACGATGTTTTGCAATGGTCCGAGCTATTTGGACCCCTTCAAGCCCACATCTACCAAAAATGAACGACGGAGTTTCACTTCTGACTAATTTCTCAAAATTGAAATTTGATCATAGATTTTGGATGCCCATTTGATATATAACCGTGCACTCCAACTTTCGCGACGTTTTGAGCTATTTTCACCCCCTTTAACCCCAATCTTAGAGAAACCGCGTGACAGAGTTTCACTGTTGACAAATTTGTTGGAAGAAAAATTTGATCATAGATTTAACGTGCATTTGGAAGATAAGAGTGCATGCCAACTTTTATGATGTTAAGAGTTATTTTTGACTCCTTTAAGCCAAACCCTAACAAAACCGCATGATGGAGTTTCGCTTTTGACCAACTTCTAAGAATTGAAACTTGATCATAGATTTGGATGTCCATTATATAAACAAGCATGCACACCAACTTTCACAACTTTCCAAGCTATTTTGACCACCTTTAAGCCCAACCCTAGCGAAAAGGCATGACGAAGTTTCACTTTTGAGCAGTTTCTTATAATTGAAATTTGATCATAGATTTTAATGCCCATTTGATAGACAAGCGTGCACGTGAAATTTCGAGACGTTCCAAAATATTTCACCCCTTTAATCCCAACCTCAGCAAAACCATACAACAGATTTTCACTTTTGACTAATTTCTCAGAATTAAAATTTGGTCGTAGATTTATCTTAGCATTTGGTAGATACCAGTGCACACCAACGTTCATGAGGTTCAAAGTTATTTTGGTCATTATTCAAGGTTGGTCAAGGAAAGGTGAAATTTGAAAAAGAATTTAGGTACCCATTTAAGAGATAACCATGCATACACACTTTCAGGGGATTTCGAGCTATTTTGGACCTTGGTCAAAATTGGTCAAACCAAGGCCTAAAAGGTTGCATTTTTTTCATTTTTCTTAGAAATCAAATTTGAAAGTAGATTTAGATACCCATTTAAGAGGCACACATAAAAACATGCACGACGGAGTTTCACTTTTAACCAATTTATTCGAATCAAAATTTAATCATAGATTTAAATGCACATTTGGAAAATAAGAGTGCATGCCAACTTTCACGATGTTGAGAGCTATTTTCGGCATCTTTAAGCGAAACCCTAACAAAACTGCATGATGCAGTCTCAGCTTTGACCAAATTCTCAAAATTGAAACCTGATCATATGTTTGGATGCATATTGGATAGGCAAGCATACACACAAAATTTCACGACGTTTCAAGCTATTTTGACCCCCTTTAAGCCCAACCCTGTTGAAACCGCACGACGGAGTTTCACTTTCGAGCAATTTCTTAGAATTTAAATTTGATCATAAATTTGGATGCCCATTTGATGAACAAGCGTGCATGCAAAATTTTGAGACATTCCAAAATATTTTCACCCCCTTTAAGCCCAACCTTAGCAAAACCGCACAACGGAGTTTCATGTTTGACTAATTTCTCAAAATTAAAATTTAATCGTAGATTTATCGACGCATCTGGTAGAAAAGAGTGCATGCTAACATTCATGATGTTTCGAGCTATTTTGGTCGTTATTCAAGGTTGGTCAAGTAAAGGTCTAAGAGATGTTTTTTTTTGGCTTTCTTGTAATTCAAATTTGAAAGAGAATTTAGGTACCCATTTGAGAGATAACCATGCATACAAACTTTCAGGGGATTTTGAGCTATTTTGGACCTTAGGCAAACTTGGTGAAACCAAGCCCTAAACGGTTCCATTTGTTTCCAATTTCTCTTCACTTCTGACCAATTTCTCGGAGTTGAAATTTGATCATAGATTTAAATGCGCATTTGGAAGATAAGAGTGCATGCCAACTTACACA
Source organism: Pseudotsuga menziesii (assembly GCA_001517045.1). Lineage (NCBI taxonomy): Eukaryota > Viridiplantae > Streptophyta > Pinopsida > Pinales > Pinaceae > Pseudotsuga > Pseudotsuga menziesii. The sequence goes on from LPNX010615894.1 coordinate 158,328, forward strand.
ATGTTAAGAGATATTTTCGGCATCTTTAAGCCAAACCCTAACAAAACTGAATGATGGAGTTTCAACTTTGACCAAATTCTCAGAATTGAAACTTGATCATAGGTTTGGATGCATATTGGATAGAGAAGCATGCATGCCAACGTTAACGACGTTTCGAGCTATTTTGACCCCCTTTAAGCCCAACCCTATCGAAAACACACGACAAAGTTTCACTTTTGAGCAGTTTTTTAGAATTTAAATTTGATCATAAATTTGGATGCCCATTTGATGAAAAAGCATGCATGCAAAGTTTTAAGACATTCCAAAATATTTGTACCCCCTTTAATCCCAACCTTAGCAAAACCGCACAACGGTGTTTCACGTTTGACTAATTTCTCAAAATTAAAATGTAATCGTAGATTTATCGGCGCATTTGGTAGATAACAGTGCATGCTAACTTTCATGATGTTCAGAGCTATTTTGGTCGTTATTCAAGGTTGGTCAAGTAAAGGTCTAAGAGATGTTATTTTTTCGGCTTTCTTGTAATTGAAATTTGAAAGAGAATTTAGGTACCAAATTGAGAGACAACCATGCATAAAAACTTTCAGGGGATTTTGAGCTATTTTGGACCTTAGGAAAACTTGGTGAAACCAAGGCCTAAAAGGTTGCCTTTGTTTCCGATTTCTTAGAGCCATTTTCCCCTCCTTTAAGCCAAACCTTAGTGAAATCGAATGATGGAGTTTCACTTTTGACCAAATTCTTGAGTTGAAATTTGATCATAGATTTGGATGCCCGCTTGATATAAAAAACTGCATGCCAACTTTTGCAATGGTTCGAGCTATTTGGACTCCTTCGAGCCCAACTCTAGCGAAAATGCACGATGGAGTTTCGCTTCTGACCCATTTCTCAGAATTGAAATTTGATAATAGATTTGGATGCCCGATTGATTGATAACCATGCACTCCAACTTTTGTGATGTTCAGAGCTAGTTTTCCCTCCTTTAAACCAAACCTTAGAGAAATCGAATGATGGAGTTTCACTTTGGACCAAATTCTTGGAGTTGAAATTTGATCATAGATTTGGATGCCTATTTGATATAAGAATGTGCAAGCCAACTTTTGCAATGTTCTGAGATATTTGGACCGCTTTGAGCCCAACTCTAGCGAAAATGCACGACAGAGTTTCACTTCTAACCAATTTCTCGAAATTGAAATTTGATCACAGATTTGGATGCCCATTTGATATAGAAGCATGCACTCCAACTTTCATGACTCTCCGAGCTATTTTCACGCCCTTTAACCCCAACCTTGGCAAAACCACACAACGAAGTTTCACTTTGAACCAATTTCTTGGAATTAAAATTTAATCATAGATTTAAATGCGCATTTCGAAGATAAGAGTGCATGCCAACTTTGATGATGTTGAGAGATATTTTCGACATATCTAAGCCAAACCCTAACAAAAATGAACGATGGAGTCTCATCTTTGACCAAATCCTCAGAATTGAAACTTGATCATAGGTTTGGATGCATATTGGATAGACAAGCATGCCTGCCAATTTTTGCGACGTTTTGAGCTATTTTCACCCCCTTTAAGCCCAACCCTATTTATCGGCACATTTAGTAGATAAGAATGCATGCTAACTTTCATGATGTTCGTAGCTATTTTGGTCATTATTCAAGGTTGGTCAAGTAAAGGTCTAAGAGATGTTATTTTTTCGGATTTCTTGTAATTGAAATTTGAAAGACAATTTAGGTATCCATTTGAGAGATAAACATGCATACAATCTTTCAAGGGATTTCGAGCTATTTTGGACCTTAGGCAAACTTGGTGAAACAAAGGCCTAAAAGGTTGCATTTTTTCCCCTTCGAGCCCAACTCTAGCAAAAATGCACGACAAAGTTTCACTTCTAACCGATTTCTCAGAATTGAAATTTGATCATAGTTTGGATGCCCGCTTCACTTTTGACCAACTTCTAAGAATTGAAACTTGGTCATAGATTTGGATGCCAATTAGATAAACAAGCATGCACTCCAACTTTCACTACGTTCCAAGCTATTTTGACCATGTTTAAGGCCAACCCTAGCAAAAACGCATGACGAAGTTTCCCTTTTGAGCAATTTCTTATAATTGAAATTTGATCATAGATTTGAATGCCCATTTGATATACAAGCGTGCATGCGAAATTTTGAGACGTTCCAAAATATTTCACCCCCTTCAATCCCAACCTCAGCAAAACCATACGACAGAGTTTCACTTTTGACTAATTTCTCAGAAATAAAATTTGATTGTAGATTTATCTTAGCATTGGGTAGATAACAGTGCACACCAACTTTCATGATGTTCGAAGTTATTTTGGTCATTATTCAAGGTTGGTCAAGCAAAGGTCTAAGAGATGCTATTTGTCTGACTTTCTTGTAATTGAATTTGAAAGAGAATTTATTTACCCATTTGAGAGAAAACCATGCATACACACTTTCAGGGGATTTCGAGCTATTTTGGACCTTGGTCCAACTTGGTTAAACCAAGGCCTAAAAGGTTGTGCTTTTTTCTAATTTATTAGAAATCAAATTTAAAAGTATATTTAGATAACCATTTAAGAGGCACACATATTTTTATGAATTTCAAGTTATTTCCACACTTAGTTAAGGTTGGTCAAACCAAGTTCTAAGAAATGCACTTTTCATGAATTTCTCGAAATTGAGATTTGAAACTGTATTTAGGTACCCTTTTGAGAGATAATGCCTACATGTAAATTTTTTGGGGATTGCAAGCTATTTTGTACCTCGGTCAAACTTTGTCAAACTAAGGCCTAAAACGTTGCATTTTTTCCATTTTCTGAAAATTCAAATTTTAAAGTAGATTTAGATACCCATTTCAAAGATAGGCATGGACACCTATTTTTATGAGATTTGGAGCTATTTTGGCCCTCATTCAAGGATGGTCAAACAAAAGTTGAAAAGATGCAATTTTGTTGACTTTTTTAGAAGTGAAATTTGAAAGCGGATTTACGTACCCATTTCAATAAACAAGCATACACGCTAACTTTCATGACGTTCCGAGCTATTTCACTCCATTTAAGTGCAACCTTAGCGAAACCGCACGATACAGTTTCTCTTTTGACCAATTTCTTAGAATTGAAATATGATCATAGATTTAGATGCCCATTTGGTAGATAAGAGTGCATGCAAAATTTAGTGATGTTCAGAGCTCTTTTTCCCTCCTTTAAGTCAAACCTTAGCGAAACCGCATGATGGAGTTTCACTTTTGACCAAATTCCCAGAATTGAAATTTGATCATAGATTTGGATGCCCATTTGATATACAAGCGTGCACGCCAAATTTTGCAATGTTTCGAGCTATTTGGACCCGCTTTAAGCCGAACTCTAGTGAAAATGCACGACGAAGTTTCACTTTTGAGAATTTTCTCGCAATTGAAATTTGATCATAGATTTGGGTGCCCATTTGATAGATAAGCATGTAGAACTTTCGTGACATTCTGAGCTATTTTCACCCTGTTTAACCGCAACCTTTGCAAAACCGCACGACAGTGTTTCACTTTTTACAAATTTCTGGTAATTAAAATTTGATCATGTCTTTTGATGCACATTTGGATGATGTGCACACCAACTTTCATGATGTTCAGAGTTATTTTCAGCTCCTTAAGCCAAACCGTAACAAAACTGTACGATGGAGTTTCACTTTTGACGTGCTTCTTATAATTGAAAATTGATCATAGATTTGGATGCCCATTGGATAAACAATCATCCACACCAAATTTTGCAACATTTCGAGCTATTATTTTGACCCCTTTTAAGCCCTAGAGAAACTGCACGACAGAGTTTTACTTTTGAGCAGTTTCTCAGAATTGAAATTTGCTCATAGTTTTGGATGTCCATTTGATAGGCAATATTGCACATGAACTTTCACATCGTTGTGAAATATTTTCACCCGCTTTAAGCCCAACCTTAGCAAAACAACATAAGGGAGTTTCACTTTTGACCAATTTCTCAAAATTAAAATTTGATCGTAGATTTATCTGTGCATTTGGTAGATAAGAGTGGATGCCAACTTTCATGATGTTCAGAGCTATTTTGGTCACTATTCAAGGCTGGTCACGCAAAGGTCTAAGAGATCATATTTTTGTGAATTTCTCATAATTGAAATTTGAAAGACAATTTAGATACCCATTTGAGAGATAACCATGCATACAAACTCTAAGGGGATTTCAAGGCCTAAAATCTTGCACTTTTTTCCAATTGCTTAGAAATCAAATGTAAAAGTATATTTAGATACCCATTTAAGAGATAAGCATGCATGCATATTTCGGGTTATTTCATCCCTTAGTTAAGGTTGGTCAAACGAAGTTCTAAGAAATGCACTTTTCTTGACTTTTTTGAAATTGAAATTTGAAATTGTATTTAGGTATCCATTTGGTAGATAAAGCATACAGGTGTATTTTTTGGGGATTGCGAGCCATTTTGGACATCAGACAAACTTCGTCAAACCAAGGCCTAAAACATTGCATTATTTCCAATTTCTCAAAATTCAAATTTTAAAGTAGATTTAGATACCCATTTCAAATATAGGAATTGACACCTATTTTTATGAGATTTGGAGCTATTTGGGCCCTTAATCAAGCATGGTCAAACCAAGGTTGAAAATATGCACTTTTGTCGACTTTTTTCAGAATTGAAATTTGAAAGTTGATTTAGGTATCCATTTCAATAAACAAGAGTACATGCCAACTTTCATAATGTTCCAAGCTATTTTCACTACCTTTAAGTGCAACCTTAGCGAAAGCGTTGATATGCCCATTTGGTAGATAAGTGTGCACACATATTTTTGTGAGATTTCTAGTTAGATAAGAGTGCATGAAAAATTTCGTGATGTTCAGATCTATTTTCCCCTCCTTTAAGCCAAACCTTAGCGAAATCGAATGATGGAGTTTCACTTTCAACCAAATTCTTGGAGTTGAAATTTGATAATAGATTTGGATGCTCGTTTGATATAAAAACATGCACGCCAACTTTTGCAATGTTTCGAGCTATGTGGACCTCTTTGAGCCCAACTCTAGCGAAAATGCACGATGGAGTTTCACTTCTGACCAATTTCATGGAATTGAAATTTTATCATAGATTTGGATGCCCATTTGATAGAGAAGCATGCACTCCAACTTTCGCAACACTTCGAGCTATTTTGACCCCCTTTAACCCCAACCTTAGCAAAACCACACAACGTAGTTTCATTTTTAACCAATTTCTTGGAATTAAAATTTAATCATAGATTTAAATGCACATTTCAAAGATAAGAGTACTTGCCAACTTTGATGATGTTGAAAGCTATTTTCGGCATCTTTAAGCCAAACCCTAACAAAACTACATGATGGAGTCTTAGCTTTGACCAAATTCTCAGAATTGAAACTTGATGATAGGTTTGGATGCATATTGGATAGACAAGCATGCACGCCAACTTTTGCGATGTTCCGAGCTATTTTGACCCCCTTTAAGCCCAACGTTGTCGAAACCACACGACGAAGTTTCACTTTTGAGCAATTTCTTAGAATTTAAATTTGATCATAAATTTGGATGCCCATTTGATGAACAAGCATACATACAAACTTTTGAGACATTCCAAAATATTTTCACCCCCTTTAAGCCCAACCTTAGCAAAACTACACAACGGAGTTTCACATTTGACTAATTTCGCAAAATTAAAATTTAATCGTATATTTATCAGCGGATTTGGTAGATAAGAGTGCATGCTAACTTTCATGATTTTCTGAGCTATTTTGGTCGTTATTCAAGGTTGTTCAAATAAAGGTCTAAGTGATGTTATTTTTTTGGCTTTCTTGTAATTGAAATTTGAAAGAGAATTTAGGTACCCATTTGAGAGATAACCATGCATACAAAGTTTCAGGGGTTTTTGAGCTATTTTGGACATTAGGCAAACTTGGTGAAACCAAGGCCTAAAAGGTTGCATTTGTTTCCAATTTCTCACATCCATTTTCCCCTCCTTCAAGCCAAACCTTAGCGAAATCAATGATGGAGTTTCACTTTTCACCAAATTCTCGAAGTTGAAATTTGATCATAGATTTGTATGCCCATTCGATATAAAAACGTGCATGCCAACTTTTGCAATGGTCCAACCTATTTGGACCCCTTCGAGCCCAACTCTAGCAAAAATGCACGACGGAGTTTCACTTCTGACCAATTTTTGAGAATTGAAATTTGATCATAGATTTGGATGCCCGTTTTATAGATAACTATGCACTCCATATTCCGCGATGTTTTGAGCTAATTTCACCCCCTTTAACCCCAATCTTAGATGTGCATTTGGAAGATAACAGTGCACGCCAACTTTCATGATGTTCAGATTTATTTTTTACTCCTTTAAGCCAAACCCTAACAAAACTGCATGATGGAGTTTCGCTTTTGACAAACTTCTAAGAATTGAAACTTGATCATAGATTTGGATGCCCAATAGATAAACAAACATGCACGCCAACTTTCGCAACGTTCCAAGCTATTTTGACCACCTTTAAACCCAACCCTAGCAAAATTTTAAGACGTTCCAAAATATTTCACCCCCTTTAATCCCAACCTCAGCAAAACCATACAACAGAGTTTCACTTTTGACTAATTTCTCAGAATTAAAATTTGATCATAGATTTATTGCGCTAAGAGGAACTTTCTACAACTCCACTGTGTAGGTGAGATTTTTCCCGTTTGTAATGCTCACGTGGCACATGTCGACTCGATAAAATTAATAATAATAAAAAGTTAAAAAAAAAACTTATAACACGTTGGCTTTTAATTAAAAAAATAAAAAAATAAAAAATATTATACTCATAAATATACAACCATATTAGGGCAATGCTCACAATTTTACAAACTGAGTAGTAAAATTCAATTGACGTTAGTAAAAGAAAATTATAAAACCAAGAACATATAAAATTTAATAAAACCTATTAGGGAAAAAACAAACTTCAATAATAGATTTATTATTGGTCGGCCAAGGCTAAGATCATGTCTCGTGCTCACTTTGACAAAATACAACTAGCAAGAAACCATGGGCCACTTAAGCCATGTTCTTTAAACCACTTACATCCCTACTCATTCCCAAGTCAAGGTTAACCCTAACATGTAAATGTTCATTTTTAATTATAAAGAAAAAGAGGTCATTTCTCAAAAACATTTGGATAAATGTTTAAAATATTCATTTGATGGTAAAATGATTTTCAATTTCCAATTTATTCTCAAAATCTAAGTTTTAAAATTTTATATGGTTAGTTTACTCATTAACTACTCTTGAAATTCATTATTAGTTTTAAAGAGAGACAAGTAAAGCAAGTTTTGAAAACCTATTTGATTAAATAATTATAATGTTACTCTCCTCATTCTTCTATTGATATTGAAATTATTTAAGACAGTAGACCATTTCCCTCCTAAGTAGGAATACCTATTAGACATTTTTGTAAATTTAAAATAGTTGGCATATCAAGAGAACTTGATCCCTCTCGGCACGTGGTAAAGCCATAGTTAAAATGGATCTATACTGGTCTTAGCATTTGGTAGATAACAATGCACACCAACTTTCATGATGTTCGAAGTTATTTTGGTCGTTATTCAAGGTTGGTCAAGCAAAGGCCTAAGAGATGCTATTTTTCCAACTTTCTTGTAATTGAAATTTGAAAGAGAATTTAGGTACCCATTTGAGACATAACCATGCATACACACTTTCAGGGGATTTCAATCTATTTTGGACCTTGGTCAAACCAAGGCCTAAAAGGCATCACTTTTTTCCAAATTCTTAGAAATCAAATTTAAAAGTAGATTTAGATACCCATTTAAGAGGCAAACATATTTTTGCGAATTTCGACTTATTTCGGCACTTAGTTAAGGTTGGTCAAACCAAGTTCTAAGAAATGCACTTTTCTTGACTTTCTTGAAATTGAAATTTGAAACTATATTTAGGTACCCATTTGAGAGATAATCCCTACATGTAGATTTTTTTGGGATTGGGAGCCATTTTGGACATTGGCGCATTTGGTAGATAAGAGTGCATGCTAACTTTCATGATGTTCGGAGCTATCTTGGTTGTTATTCAAGGTTGGTCAAGTAAAGGTCTAAGAGATGTTATTTTTTCGCCTTTCTTGTAATTGAAATTTGAAATAGAATTTAGGCAACCATTTAAGAGATAACCATGCATACAAAATTTCAGTGGATTTTGAGCTTTTTTGGACCTTAGGCAAACTTGGTGAAACCAAGGCCTAAAAGGTTGCATTTGTTTCCAATTTCTCAGCCATTTTCCCCTCCTTTAAGCTAAACCTTAGCAAAATCAAATGATGGAGTTGCACTTTTGACCAAATTCTCGTAGTTGAAATTTGATCATAGATTTGGATGCCCGTTTGATATAAAAACGTGCACGACAACTTTTACAATGGTCCAAGCTATTTGGACCCCTTCAAGCCCAACTCTAGCAAAAATGCACGATGCAGTTTCTCTTCTGACCAATTCCTCAGAATTGAAATTTGATCATAGATTTGCATGTCCGTTTGATAGATAACTATGCACTCCGAATTTCACGACGTTTTGAGCTATTTTCACCACCTTTAACCCCAATCTTAGCGAAACTACATGACGGAGTTTCACTCTTGACCAATTTCTCGGAATTAAAATTTGATCATAGATTTAGATGAGCATTTGGAAGATAAGAGTGCATGCCAACTTTCATGATGTTCAAAGTTATTTTCGACTCCTTTAAGCCAAACCCTAACAAAACCGCACGATGGAGTTTTGCTTCTGACCAACTTCTAAGAATTGAAACTTGATCATAGATTTGGACACCCATTAGATAAACAAGCATGCACGCCAACTTTTGCAATGTTCCAAGCTATTTTGACCACCTCTAAGCCCAACCCTAATGAAAACGCATGACAAAGTTTCACTTTTGAGCAGTTTTGTATAATTGAAATTTGATCATAGATTTGAATGCACATTTGATAGACAAGAGTGCACGCAAAATTTCGAGATGTTCCAAAATATTTGACCCCCTTTAATCCCAACCTCAGCAAAACCATACAACAGAGTTTCACTTTTGACTAATTTCTCAGAATTAAAATTTGATCGTAGATTTATCTTAGCATTTGGTAGATAACAGTGCACAGCAAATTTCACGATGTTCGAAGTTATTTTGGTCATTATTCAAGGTTGGTCAAGCAAAGGTCTAAGAGATGCTATTTTTTCGACTTTCTTGTAATGGAAATTTGAAAGAGAATTTAGGTACCCATTTCAGAGATAACCATGCATACACACTTTTCGAGGATTTCGAGCTATTTTGGAGGCACACATAAAAACGTGCACAACAGAGTTTCACTTTTAACCAATTTCTTTGAATTAAAATTTAATCATTGATTTAAATGCGCATTTGGAAGATACGAGTGCATGCCAACTTTCACGATGTTGAGAGCTATTTTCGGCATCTTTAATCCAAACCCTAACAAAACTGCAAGATGCAGTCTCAGCTTTGACCAAATTCTTAGAATTGAAACCTGATCATAGGTTTGGATGCATATTGGATAGGAAAGCATGCATGAATTGAAACCAGATGAAGGAATTTCACTTTCAAGCAGTTTCTTAGAATTTAAATTTGATCATAAATTTGGATGCCCATTTGATGAGCAAGTGTGCATGCAAACTTTTGAGACATTCCAAAATATTTTCACCCCCTCTAAGCCCAACCTTAGCAAAACCGCACAACGGAGTTTCACGTTTGTCTAATTTCTCAAAATTAAAATTTAATCATATATTTATCGACGCATTTGGTAGATAAGAGTGCATGCTAGCTTTCATGATGTTCGGAGCTATTTTGGTCATTATTCAAGGTTGGTCAAGTAAAGGTCTAAGAGATGTTATTTTTTCGGCTTTCTTGTAATTGAAATTTGAAAGAGAATTTAGGTACCCATTTGAGAGATAACCATGCATACAAACTTTCAGGGGATTTTGAGCTATTTTGTACCTTAGGCAAACTTGGTGAAACCAAGACATAAAAGGTTGCATTTGTTTCCAATTTCTCAAAGCCATTTTCCCCTCCTTTAAGCCAAACCTTAGAGATATCGAATGATGGAGTTTCACTTTTGACCAAATTCTCGGAGTTGAAATTTGATCATAGATTTGGATGCCCATTTGATATTAAAATGTGCACGCCATCTTTTGCAATGTTCTGAGCTATTTGGACCCCTTTGCACCCAAATCTAACAAAAATGCATGACGGAGTTTCACTTCTGACCAATTTCTCGGAATTGAAATTTGATCATAGATTTGGATGCCCATTTGATAGAGAAGCGTGCACTCCAACTTTCCGACACTCCAAGTTATTTTCACCCCCTTTAACCCCAACCTTGGCAAAACCGCACAATAGAGTTTCACTTTTAACCAATTTCTTGGAATTAAAATTTAATCATAGATTTAAATGCGCATTTGGAAGATAAGAGTGCATGCCAAATTTCATGATGTTAAGAGCTATTTTTCGACATCTTTAAGCAAAACGCTAACAAAACAACAAGATGGAGCCTGAGCTTTGACCAAATTCTCAGAATTAAAACTTGATCATAGGTTTCGATGCATATTGGATAGACAAGCATGCACGCCAACTTTCATGACGTTTTGAGCTATTTTGACCCCCTTTAAGCCCAACCATGTCGAAACGGCATGAAGAAGTTTCACTTTTGAGCAGTTTCTTAGAATTTAAATTTGATCATAAATTTGGATTCCCATTTGATGAAAAAGCGTGGATGAAAATTTTGAGACATTCCAAAATATTTGCCCCCCCTTTAAGCCCAACCTTAGCAAAATCGCACAACGAAGTTTCATGTTTGACTAATTTCTCAAAATTAAAATTTAATCGTAGATTTATCGGCGCATTTGGTAGATAAGAGTGCATGCTAAATTTCATGGCATTTAGATTTATTTTCGACCCCTTTAAGATAAACCCTAACAAGACCGCATGATGGAGTTTCACTTTTGACCAACTTCTAAGAATTGAAACTTGATCATAGATTTGGATGCACATTAGATAAACAAGCATGCACGACAACTTTCGCAATGATCCAAACTATTTTGACCACCTTTAAGCCCAAGCATAGCGAAAACGCGTGATGAAGTTTCACTTTTGAGCAATTTCTTATAATTGAAATTTGATCATAGATTTTAAGGCCCATTTGATAGACAAGCGTGAATGTGAAATTTCGAGACGTTCGAAAATATTTCACCCCTTTAATCCTAACCTCAGCAAAAACCATACAACAGAGTTTCACTGTTGACTAATTTCTCAAGATTAAAATTTGAACACAGATTTATCTTACCATTTGGTAGATACCATTGCACACCAACTTTCACGATGTTCGAATTTATTTTGGTCATTATCTAAGGTTGGTCAAGCAAAGGTCTACGAGATGCCATATTTTAGACTTTCTTGTAATTGAAATTTCAAAGAGAATTTAGGTACCCATTTGAGAGATAACCATGCATACACACTTTCAGGGGATTTCAAGCTATTTTGGACCTTGGTCAAACTTGGTCAAACCAAGGCCTAAAAGTATAATTTCTTAGAAATCAAATTTAAAATTAGATTTAGATACCCATTTTGGAACTTAGGTTGGTCAAACCAAGTTCTAAGAAATGCACTTTTCTTGACTTTATTGAAATTGAAATTTGAAACTGTATTTAGGTACGTATTTGAGAGATAATCCCTACATGTAGATCTTTTTGGCATTGTGAGCCATTTTGCACCTCGGTCAAACTTTGTCAAACCAAGGCCTAAAATGTTGCATTTTTCCCATTTTCTTCAAATTCAAATTTTGAAGTAGATTTAGATACCCATTTCAAAGATAGGCATGGACACCTATTTTTATGCTATTTGGAGTTATTTTGGCCCTCATTCAAGGATGGTCAAACAAAATCTGAAAAGATGCACTTTTGTTGACTTTTGAAAAAGTGAAATTTGAAAGTAGATTTATGTACCCATTTCAATAAACAAGTGTACATGCTAACTTTCGTGACGTTCCAAGATATTTCACTTCCTTTAAGTACAACATTAGCAAAAGCACACGATAAAGTTTCTCTTTTGACCAATTTCTTAGAATTGAAATATGATCATAGATTTTAGATGCCCATTTGGTAGATAAGAGTGCATGCCAAATTTAGTGATGTTCAGAGCTCTTTTTACCTCCTTTAAGCCAAACCTTAGCGAAACCACATGATGGAGTTCCACTTTTAACCAAATTCCCAGAATTGAAATTTTATCATAGATTTGGATGCCCAATTGATATACAAGTGTGAATGCATAATTTTGCAATGTTTCAAGATATTTTCTCCCCTTTAACCCCAACCTTTGTTAAAATGCACAATGGAGTTTCACTTTTTACAAATTTCTCAGAATTAAAATTTGATCATTTCTTTTTACAAATTTCTCAGAGCTATGTTCGACTCCTTTAAGCCAAACCCTAACAAAACTGCACGATGGAGTTTCACTTTTGACCAACTTCTAAAAATCTAAAATGGATCATAGATTTGGATGCCCATTAGATAAACAAGCATGCATGCCAACTTTCACAACGTTCCAAGCTATTTTGACCACCTTTAAGCCCAACCCTAGCGAAAATGCATGACGAAGTTTCACTTTTGAGCAGTTTCGTATAATTGAAATTTGATCATAGATTTGAATGTCGATTTGAAATACAAGCATGCACATGAAATTTCGAGACGTTCCAAAATATTTCACCCCCTTTGATCCCAACGTTAGTAAAACCATACAACAGAGTTTCACTTTTGACTAATTTCTCCGAATTAAAATTTGATCATAGATTTATCTTAGCATTTGGTAGATAGCAGTGCACACCAACTTTCACAATGTTCGAAGTTATTTTGGTCATTATTCAAGGTTGGTCAAGCAAAGGTGTAAGATATGCTAATTTTTCGACTTTATTGTAAGTGAAATTTGGAAGAGAATTTAGGTACCCATTTGAGAGATAACCATGCATACACACTTTCAGGGGATTTTGAGCTATTTTGGACCTTGGTCAAACTTGGTTAAACCAAGGCCTAAAAGGTTTCTATTTTTTCTAATTTCTTAGAAATCATATTTAAAAGTAGATTCAGATACCCATTTAAGAGGCACACATAAAAACATGCACAATGGAGTTTCACTTTTAACCAATTTCTTGGAATTAAAATTTAAGAGTGCATGCCAACTTTCACGATGTTGAGAGCTATTTTTGGCATCTTTAAGCCAAACCCTAACAAAACTGCAAGATGCAGTCTCAGATTTGATGAAATTCCTAGAATTGAAACATGATCATAGGTTTGGATGCATATTTGATAGACAAGCATGCACGCCAACTTTCACAACGTTCTGAGCTATTTTGACCCCCTTTAAGCCCAACCCTTTTGAAACCGCACGAAGGAGTTTCACTTTCGAGCAGTTTCTTAGAATTTAAATTTGACCATAAATTTGGATGCCCATTTGATGAACAAGCGTGCATGCAAAATTTTGAGACATTCCAAAAAAATTTCATCCCCTTTAAGCCCAACCTTAGCAAAACCGCACAATGGAGTTTCACATTTGACTAATTTCTAAAAATTAAAATTTAGTAGTAGATTTATCGGTGCATTTGGTAGATAAGAGTGCATGCTAACTTTCATGATGTTTGGAGCTATTTTGGTCGTTATTAAAGGTTGGTCAAGTAAAGGTCTAAGAGATGTTATTTTTTCGGCTTTCTTGTAATTGAAATTTGAGAGAGAATTTAGGTACCCATTTGAGAGATAACCATGCATACAAATTTTCAGGGGATTTCGAGCTATTTTGGACCTTAGGCAAACTTTGTGAAACCAAGACATAAAAGGTTCCATTTGTTTCCAATTTCTCAAAGCCATTTTCCCCTCCTTTAAGCCAAACCTTAGCGAAATCGAATGATGGAGTTTCACTTTTGACCAAATTCTCGGAGTTGAAATTTGATCATAGGTTTGGATGCCCATTTGATATAAAAACATGCACGCCAACTTTTTCAATGGTCCGAACTATTTGGACCCCTTCGAGCCCAACTCTAGTGAAAATGAACGACAAAGTTTCACTTATGACTAATTTCTCATAACTGAAATTTGATCATAGATTCGGATTCCCATTTGATAGATAACTGTGCACTCCAACTTTCACGACGTTTTGAGCTATTTTCACCCCTTGGAACCCCAATCTTAGGGAAACCGCATGACAGAGTTTCACTCTTGACAAATTTCGCAGAATTAAAATTTGATCATAGATTTAGATGTGTATTTGGAAGATAAGAGTGCACACCAACTTTCATGACATTTAGAGTTATTTTCGACTGCTTTAAGCCAAACCCTAACAAACCGCACGATGGAGTTTCACTTTTGAGCAACTTCTAATAATTGAAGAGTGATCATAGATTTGGATGCCCATCACATAAACAAGCATGTACTCCAACTTTCGCAACGTTCCAAGCTATTTTGACCACCTTTAAGCCCAACCCTAGCGAAAACGCATGACGAAGTTTCACTTTTAAGCAGTTTCTTATAATTGAAATTTGATCATAGATTTGAATGCCCATTTGATAGACAAGCAAGCACATGAAATTTTGAGACGCTCCAAAACATTTCACCCCTTACTCCCAATCTTAGCAAAACCATACAACAGAGTTTCACTTTTGATTAAGTTCTCAGAATTAAAATTTGATCCTAGATTTATCTTAGCATTTGGTAGATACCAGTGCACACCAACTTTCACGATGTTCGAAGTTATTTTGGTCATTATTTAAGGTTGGTAAAGCAAAGGTCTAAGAGATGTTATTTTTCGACTTTCTTGTAATTGAAATTTGAAAGAGAATTTAGGTACCCATTTGAGAGATAACCATGCATACACACTTTCAGGGGATTTCGAGCTATTTTGGACCGTAGTGAAACTTGGTCAAACCAAGGCCTAAAAGTCCAATTTCTTAGAAATCAAATTTAAAAGTAGATTTAGATATCCATTTCGGCACTTAGTCAAGGTTGGTCAAACCAAGTTCTAAGAAATGCACTTTTCTTTACTTTCTCGAAATTGAAATTTGAAACTGTATTTAGGTACCCATTTGAGAGATAATCCCTACATGTAGATTTTTTTGGGATTGTGAGCCATTTTGGACCTCGATCAAACTTCGTCAAACTAAGGCCTTAAACGTTTCATTTTTTGTATTTTCTAAAAATTCAAATTTTAAAGTAGATTTAGATACCCATTTCAAAGATAGGCATGTACACCTATTTTTATGAGATTTGTACTTATTTTTGCCATCATTCAAGGATGGTCAAACAAAATTTGAAAAGAGGCACTTTTGTTGAATTTTCACAAGTGAAATTTGAAAGTGGATTTAGGTACCCATTTCAATAAACAAGCATACACACTAACTTTCACAACATTCCGAGCTATTTCACTCCCTTTAAGTGCAACCTTAGCAAAAGCGCATGATAAAGTTTCTCATTTGACCAATTTCTTAGAATTGAAATATGATCATATATTTAGATGCCCATTTGGTAGATAAGAGTGCATGCCAAATTTAGTGATGTTCAGAGCTCTTTTTCCCTCCTTTAAGCCAAACCTTAGCGAAACTGCATGACGAAGTTTCACTTTTGACCAAATTCCCAGAATTGAAATTTGATCATAGATTTGGATACCCGCTTGATATACAAGCGTGCACGCCAAATTTTGTAATGTTTCGAACTATTTGGACCCGCTTTAAGCCGAAATATAACGAAAATGCATGACGAAGTTTCACTTTTGACAATTTTCTCGCAATTGAAATTTGATCATAGATTTGGATGCCCATTGATAGACAAGTGTGCACTCCAACTTTCGCAATGTTCCGAGCTATTTTGACCTCCAACCCCAACCTTTGCGAAACCGCATGATAGAGTTTCACTTTTTACAAATTTATCAGAATTAAAATTTGATCATATCTTTTGATGCGCATTTGGATGATAAGTGTGCAAGCCAACTTTCACGATGTTCAGAGTTATTTTCAACTGCTTTAAGCCCAACCCTGGTGAAATCGCATGACGTATTTTCACTCTTGACAAATTTCTTGGAATTAAAATTTGATCATAGATTTAGATGTGCATTTCGAAGATAAGAGTGCACGCCAACTTTCATGATGTTTAGAGTTATTTTTTACTCCTTTAAGCCAAACCCTAACAAAACCGCACGATGGAGTTTTGCTTTTGACCAACTTCTAAGAATTAAAACATGATCATAGATTTCGATTCCCATTAGATAGAAAAGCATGCATGCCAACTTTCGCAACGTTGCAAGTTATTTTGACCACCTTTAAGCCCAAACTTAGTGAAAACGCATGACGAAGTTTCACTTTTGAGTAGTTTCTTATAATTGAAATTTGATCATAGATTTGAATGCCCATTTGATATACAAGCGTGCACGCAAAATTTTGAGACTTTCCAAAATATTTCACCCCTTTAATCCCAACCTCAGGAAAACCATACAACAGAGTTTCACTTTTGAATAATTTCTCAGAATTAAAATTTGATCATAGATTTATCTTAGCATTTGGTAGACACTAGTGCACACAAACTTTCACGTTGTTCGAAGTTATTTTGGTCATTATTTAAGGTTGGGTAAGCAAAGGTCTAAGAGATGCTATTTTTTTTACTTTCTTGTAATTGATATTTGAAAGAGAATTTAGGTACCCATTTGAGAGATAACCATGCATACACACTTTCAGGGGATTTCGAGCTATTTTGGACCTTGGTCAAACTTGGTCAAACCAAGGACTAAAAGTCCAATTTCTTAGAAATCAAATTTAAAAGTAGATTTAGATACCCATTTCAGCACTTACTCAAGGTTGGTCAAACCAAGTTCTAAGAAATGCACATTTCTTGACTTTCTCGAAATTGAAATTTGAAACTATATTTAGGTACCCATTTGAGAGATAATCCATACATGTATATTTTTTTGGGGATGCGATCCATTTTGGACCTCAGTCAACCTTCGTCAAACCAAGGCCCAAAACGTTGCATTTTTTTCCATTTTCTGAAAATTCAAATTTTAAAGTAGATTTAGATACCCATTTCAAAGATAAGCATAAACACCTAAGTTTGGCCCTCATTCAAGGATGGTCAAACAAAAGTTGAAAAAATGCACTTTTGTTGACTTTTTTAGAAGTGAAATTTGAAAGTGGATTTAGGTACCCATTTCAATAAACAAGCATACACACTAACTTTCGTGACGTTTCGAGCTATTTCACTCCCTTTAAGTGCAACCTTAGCGGAAGCGCACGATAAAGTTTCTTGTTTAACCAATTTCTTAGAATTGAAATATGATCATATATATAGATGCCCATTTTGTAGATAAGAGGGCATGCCAAATTTAGTGATGTTCAGAGCTCTTTTTCCCTCCTTTAATCCAAACCTTAGCGAAACTGCATGATGAACTTTCACTTTTGACCAAATTCCCACAATTGAAATTTGATCATAGATTTGGATACTCATTTGATATACAAGCGTGCACACCAAATTTTGTCACGTTTCGAGCTATTTGGACTCACTTTAAGCTGAACTATAGCGAAAATGCACGACAAAGTTTCACTTGTGACAATTTTCTCACAATTGAAATTTGATCATAGATTTGGATGCCCATTTGATAGGCAAGCGTGCACTCCAACTTTCACAACGTTTCGAGCTATTTTCACACCCTTTAGCCCCAACCTTTGCAAAACTGCAGGACGAAGTTTCACTCTTTACAAATTTATCGAAATTAAAATTTGATTATATCTTTTGATGCACCTTTGGATGATAATTGTGCACGCCAACTTTCACGATGTTCAGAGTTATTTTCAGCTCCTTTAAGCCAAATCTTAATGAAACTGTACAATGGAATTTCACTTTTGATGTACTTCTTAGAATGGAAACTTGATCATAGATTTGGATGCCCATTGGATAAACAATCATGCACACCAAATTTTGCAACGTTTCGAGCTATTATTTTGACCCCTTTTAAACCCAACCCTAGTGAAACTGCACGATAGAGTTTCACTTTCGAGCAATTTCTCATAATTGAAATTTGCTCATAGATTTCGATGTCCATTTGATAGACAAGCTTGCACATGAAATTTCATGATGTTGCGAAATATTTTCACCCTCTTTAAGCCCAACCTTAGCAAAACTACACAACGGAGTTTCACGTTTGACTAATTTCTCAAAATTAAAATTTAATCATAGATTTATCAGCGCATTTGGTAGATAAGAGTGCATGCTAACTTTCATGATGTTTGGAGTTATTTTGGTCATTATTCAAGGTTAGTCAAGTAAAGGTCGAAGAAATGTTATTTTTTCGGCTTTCTTGTAATTGAAATTTGAAAGAGAATTTAGGTAACCATTTGAGACATAACCATGCATACAAAATTTCCGGGGATTTCGAGCTATTTTGGAAGCTAGGCAAACTTGGTGAAACCAAGGCCTAAAAGGTTGCATTTGTTTCCAATTTCTCAGCCATTTTCCCCTCCTTTAAGGCAAACCTTAGAAAAATTGAATGATGGAGTTTCACTTTTGACCAAATTGTCGGTGTTGAAATTTGATCATAGATTTGGATTCCTGTTTGTTATAAAAATGTGCATGCCAACTTTTACAATGGTCCAAGCTATTTGTTCCCCTTCGAGCCTAACTCTAGCGAAAATGCACGATGGAGTTTCACTTCTGACGAATTTCTCAGAATTGAAATTTGTTCATAGATTTGGATGCCCATTTGATAGATAACCATGCACTCCAACTTTCATGATGTTTTGAGCTATTTTCACCCCCTTTAACCCAATCTTAGCGAAACCACATGACGAAGTTTCACTCTTAACCAATTTCTCAAAATTAAATTTTGATCATAGATTTAGATGCGCATTTGGAAGATAAGAGTGCACGATAACTTTCATGATGTTTAGAGTTATTTTCACCTCCTTTAAGCCAAACCCTAACAAAATTGTACGATCGAGTTTCAATTTTGACGTACTTCTTAGAATAGAAACCTGATTATAGATTTAGATGCCCATTGGATAAACAATCATGCACGCCAAATTTTGCAATGTTTCGAGCTATTATTTTTACCCCTTTTAATCCCAACCCTATTGAAACTACACGACAGAGTTTCACTTTTTAGCAGTTTCTCAGAATTCAAATTTGCTCATACTTGGTCAAACCAAGCCCTAAAACCTTGCACTTTTTCCTTTAAGCCAAACCTTAGCGAAATCAAATGATGGAGTTTCAATTTTGACCAAATTCTCGTAGTTGAAATTTGATCATAGATTTGGATGCCTGTTTAATATAAAAATGTGCATGCGAACTTTCACAATGGTCTGAGCTATTTGGACCCCTTCGAGCCCAACTCTAGCAAAAATGAACGACAGAGTTTCATTTTTGACTAATTTCTCAGAATTGAAATTTTATCATTGATTTGGATGCCCATTTGATAGATAACCGTGCACTCCAACTTTCGTGACGTTCTGAGCTATTTTCACCCCCTGTAACCCCAATCTTATCGAAACCGCATCATGGAGTTTCACTCTTGAAAAATTTCTCGAAATTAAAATTTGGTCATAGATTTAGATGTGCATTTGGAAGATAAGAGTGCACGGCAACTTTCATGATGTTTAGAGTTATTTTCGACTCCTTTAAGCCAAACCCTAACAAAACCGCCTGATGGAGTTTTTCTTTTAAACAACTTCTAAGAATTGAAACATGATCATAGACTTGGATGCCCATTATATAAACAAGCATGCATGCCAACTTTCGCAACGTTCCAAGATATTTTGACCACCTTTAAGCCCAACCCTAGTGAAAACGCATGACGAAGTTTCACTTTTGAGCAGTTTCGTATAATTGAAATTTGATCATAGATTTGAATGCCCATTTGATAGACAAGAGTGCATGCAAAATTTTGAGAAGTTCCAAAATATTTCACCCCCTTTAATCCCAAACTTAGCAAAACCATACAACAGAGTTTCACTTTTGACTAATTTCTCAGAATTAAAATTTGATCGTAGATTTATCTTAGCATTTGGTAGATAACAGTGCACACCAACTTTCACGATGTTCGAAGTTATTTTGGTCATTATTCAAGGTTGGTCAAGCAAAGGTCTAAGAGATGCTATTTTTTCAACTTTTTTGTAAGTGAAATTTGAAAGAGAATTTAGGTACCCATTTGAGAGATAAGCATGCATACACACTTTCAGGGGTTTTCGAGCTATTTTGGACCTTGGTCCACCTTGGTCAAACCAAGGCCTAAAAGGTTGCACTTTTTCCCAATTTCTTAGAAATCAAATTTAAAAGTAGATTTAGATACCCATTTAAGAGTCACACTTAATAATTGATTTAAATACAAATTTGGAAGATAAGAATGCATGCCAACTTTCACGATGTTGAGAGCTATTTTCGACATCTTTAAGCCAAACCCTAACAAGACTGTAAGATGCAGTCTCAGCTTTGACTAAATTCTCAGAATGGAAACCCGATCATAAGTTTGGATGCATATTGGATAGATAAGCATGCACGCCAACTTTCGTGACGTTCCGAGCTATTTTAACCCCCTTTAAGCCCAACCTTTTCGAAACTGCACGAACGAGTTTCACTTTCGAGCAGTTTCTTACAATTTAAATTCGATCATAAATTTGGATGCCCATTTGATGAACAAGCGTGTATGCAAAGTTTTGAGACATTCCAAAATATTTTCACCCCCTTTAACCCCAACCTTATCAAAACCGCACAAAGGAGCTTCACGTTTGACTAATTTCTCAAAATTAAAATTTAAACATAGATTTATCGGTGCATTTGGTAGATAAGAGTGCATGCTAACTTTCATGATGTTCGTAGCTATTTTGGTCGGTATTCAAGGTTGGTCAAGTAAAGGTCTAAGAGATGTTATTTTTTTGTCTTTCTTGTAATTGAAATTTGAAAGAGAATTTAGGTACCCATTTGAGAGATAACCATGCATACAAACTTTCAGGGGATTTCGAGCTATTTTGCACCTTAGGCAAACTTGGTGAAACCAAGCCCTAAAAGGTTGCATTTGTTTCCAATTTCTCAAAGCGATTTTCCCCTCCTTTAAGCCAAACATTAGTGAAATCGAATGATGGAGTTTCACTTGTGATGAAATTCTCGGAGTTGAAATTTGTTCATAGATTTGGATGCCCATTTGATATAAAAATGTGCACGCCAAATTTTGCAATGGTCCAAGCTATTTGGATTGCTTCGAGCCCAAGTCTAGCGAAAATGAACGATGGAGTTTCTCTTCTAACTAATTTCTCAGAATTGAAATTTGATCATACATTTGGATGCTCGTTTGATAGATAACCGCGCACTCAAACTTGCGCGATGTTTTGAGCTATTTTCACCCCATGTAACCCCAACCTTAACGAAACCGCACGACGGAGTTTCACTCTTGAAAAATTTCTCAGAATTAAAATTTAATCATAGATTTACATGTGCATTTGGAAGATAAGACTACACACCAACTTTCATGATGTTCATAGTTATTTTCGACTTCTTTAAGCCAAACCCTAACAAAACCGCACGATGGAGTTTTGCTTTTGACCAACTTCTAAGAATTGAAACTTGACCATAGATTTGGATGCCCATTAGATAAATAAGCATGCACGCCAACTTTCACAATGTTCCAAGCTATTTTGACCACCTTTAAGCCCAACCCTAGCGAAAATGCATGACGAAGTTTCAATTTTGAGCAGTTTCTTGTAATTGAAATTTGATCATAGATTTGAATGTCCATTTGATAGACAAGTGTGCATGAAAAATTTTGAGATGTTCCAAAATAATTCACCCCCTTTAATCCCAACCTTAGCAAAACCATACAACAGAGTTTCACTCTTGACTAATTTCTCATAATTAAAAGTTGATCGTAGATTTATCTTTGCATTCGGTAGATACCAGTGCACACCAAATTTCACGATCTTCGAAGTTATTTTGGTCATTATTTAAGGTTGGTCAAGCAAATCTCTAAGAGATGCAATTTTTTCAACTTTCTTGTAATTGAAATTTGAAAGAGAATTTAGGTACCCATTTGAGAGATAACCATGCATACACACTTTCAGGGGATTTCGAGCTATTTTGGACCTTCGTCAAACTTGGTCAAACCAATGCCTAAAAGTCCAATTTATTAGAAATGAAATTTAAAAGTAGATTTAGATACCCATTTCGGCACTTAGTCAAGGTTGGTCAAACCAAGTTATAAGAAATGCACTTTTATTGACTTTATCGAAATTGAAATTTGAAACTGTATTTAGGTACCCATTTGAGAGATAATCCCCACATGTATATTTTTTTGGGATTCCGAGCCATTTTGGACTTCGGTCAAACTTCGTCAAACCAAGGCCTAAAATGTTGCATTTTTTCCATTTTCTGAAAATTCAAATTTTAAGTAGATTTAGATACCCATTTCAAAGATAGGCATGGACACCTATTTTTATGAGATTTGGAACTATTTTGGCCCTCATTCAAGGATGGTCAAACAAAAGTTGAAAAGATGCACTTTTGTTGACTTTTTTCGAAGTGAAATTTGAAAGTGGATTTAGGTACCCATTTCAATAAACAAGTGTACACACTAACTTTCACGACATTCCAAGCTATTTCACTCCCTTTAACTGACACCTTAGTGAAAGCGAACAATAAAGTTTCTCATTTCACCAATTTATTAGAATTGAAATATGATCATATATTTAGATGCCCATTTGGTAGATAAGAGTGCATGCCAAATTTAGTGATGTTCAGAGCTCTTTTTCCCTCCTTTAAGCCAAACCTTAGTGAAACCACACGACGGAGTTTCACTTTTGACCAAATTCCCAGAATTGAAATTTGATCATAGATTTGGATACCCATTTGATATACAAGCGTGCACGCCAAATTTTGTAATGCTTCGAGCTATTTTGTAATGTGCACGCCAAATTTAATCCTAGATTTATCGATGCATTTGGTAGATAAGAGTGCATGCTAACTTTCATGATGTTTAGAGCTGTTTTGGTCGTTATACAAGGTTGGTCAAGTGAAATTTGAAAGTGGATTTAGGTACTCATTTCAATAAACTAGTGTACACACTAACTTTCATGGCATTTCAAGCTTTTTCACTCCCTTTAACTGACACCTTAGCGAAAGCGCACGATAAAGTTTCTCATTTCACCAATTTCTTAGAATTGAAATATGATCATATATTTAGATGCCCATTTGGTAGATAAGAGTGCATGCCAAATTTAGTGATGTTCAGGGCTCTTTTTCCCTCCTTTAAGCCAAACCTTAGTGAAACTGCACGATGGAGTTTCACTTTTGACCAAATTCCCAGAATTGAAATTTGATCATAGATTTGGATACCCGTTTGATATACAAGCATGCACACCAAATTTAATCCTAGATTTATCGGTGCATTTGGTAGATAAGAGTGCATGCTAACTTTCATGATGTTCGGAGCGGTTTTGGTCGTTATACAAGGTTGGTCAAGTAAAGGTCTAAGAGATGTTATTTTTTCGGCTTTCTTGTAATTGAAATTTGAAAGAGAATTTAGGCAACCGTTTGAGAGATAACCATGCACACAAACTTTCAGGGGATTTTGAGCTATTTTGGACCTTAGGAAAACTTGGTGAAACCAAGGCCTAAAAGGTTGCATTTGTTTCCAATTTATCAGTCATTTTCCCCTCCTTTAAGCCAAACCTTAGAAAAATTGAATGATGGAGTTTCACTTTTGACCAAATTCTCGGAGTTGAAATTCGATCATAGATTTGCATTCCCGTTTGATATAAAAACATGCACGCCAACTTTTGCAATGGTCCGAGCTATCTGGACCCCTTCGAGCCCAACTCTAGTGAAAATTCACGACGGAGATTCACTTCTGACCAATTTGTCAGAATTGAAATTTGATCATAGATTTGGATGCCTGTTTGATAGATAACCGTGCACTCCAACTTTCACGATGTCTTGAGTTATTTTCACCCCCTTTAACCCCAATCTTAGCAAAACCACATGACGGAGTTTCACTCTTGACCAATTTCTTGGAATTGAAATTTGATCATAGATTTAGATGTGCATTTGGAAGATAAGAGTGCAAGCCAACTTTCGTGATGTTTAGAGTTATTTTCGACTCCTTTAAGCCAAACCCTAACAAAACCACACGATTGAGTTTCGCTTGTGACCAAATTCTAAGAATTGAAACTTGATCATAGATTTGGATGCCCATCAGATAAACAAGCATGCACGCCAAAATTTGCAACGTTCCAAGCTGTTTTGACCACCTTTAAGCCCAACCCTAGCGAAAACACATGATGAAGTTTCACTTTTGAGTAGTTTCTTATAATTGAAATTTGATCATAGATTTCGATGCCTATTTGATAGACAAGCGTGCACGCGAAATTTTGGGACGTTCCAAAATATTTCACCCCCTTTAATCCCAACCTCATCTAAAGCATACGACAGAGTTTCATTTTTGACTAATTTCTAAGAATTAAAATTTGATCATAGATTTATATTAACATTTGATAGATAATAGTGCACACCAACTTTCACGTTGTTTGAAGTTATTTTGGTCGTTATTCAAGGTTGGTCAAGCAAAGGTCTAAGAGATGCTGTTTTTTTTACTTTCTTGTAATTGAAATTTCAAAGAGAATTTAGATACCCATTTGAGAGATAACCATGCATACACACTTTCAGGGGATTTCGAGCCATTTTGAACCTTGGTCAAACTTGGTCAAACCAAGGCCTAAAAGGTTGCACTTTTTTCCAATTTCTTAGAAATCGAATTTAAAAGTAGATTTAGATTCCCATTTAAGAGGCACACATATTTTTGCGAATTTCGAGTTATTTTGGCACTTAGTTAAGGTTGGTTAAACCAAGTTCTAAGAAATGCACTTTTCTTGACTTTCTCGAAATTGAAATTTTGACACTGTATTTAGGTACCCATTTGAGAGATAATCCCTACATGTAGATTTTTTTGGGATGGCGAGCAATTTTGGACCTCGGTCAAACTTTGTCAAACCAAGGCCTAAAATGTTGCATTTTTCCCATTTTCTTAAAATTCAAATTTTGAAGTAGATTTAGATATCCATTTTAAAGATAGTTCTGGACACCTATTTTTATGCTATTTTGGCCCCCATTCAAGGATGGTCAAACAAAAGCTGAAAAGATGCACTTTTGTTGACTTTTTAAGAAGTGAAATTTGAAAGTAGATTTATGTACCCATTTCAATAAGCAAGCGTACATGCTAACTTTCGTGACGTTCTGAGCTATTTCACTCCCTTTAAGTGCATTCTTAGGGAAAGCGCATGATAAATTTTCTCTTCTGACCAGTTTCTTAGAATTGAAATATGATCATAGATTTAGATGCCCATTTGGTACATAAGAGTGCATGCCAAATTTAGTGATGTTCAGAGCTCTTTTTCCCTCCTTTAAGCCAAACCTTAGTGAAACCGCATGATGGAGTTTCACTTTTGACCAAATTCTGAGAACTGAAATTTGATCATAGATTTGGATGCCCAGTTGATATACAAGTGTGCAAGCCAAATTTTGCAATGTTTCGAGCTATTTGGACCCGCTTTAAGCTGAACTCTAGCAAAAATGCACGACGAAGTTTCACTTTTGACAATTTTCTCGCAATTGAAATTTGATCATAGATTTGGATGCCCATTTGATAGACAAGCATACACTTGAATTTTCACAACGTTCCGAGCTATTTTCACCCCCTTTAACCCTAACCTTTACGAAACCGCACAACGGAGTTTCACTTTTTACAAATTTCTCGAAATTAAAATTTGATCATTTCTTTTGATGCCCATTTGGATGATAAGTGTGCATGCCAACTTTTGCAATGTTCATAGTTATTTTCATCTCCTTTAAGCCAAACCCTAACAAAATTGTACGATGAAGTTTTAATTTTGACGTACTTTTTAGAATAGAAACTTGATTATAGATTTGGATGCCCATTGAATAAAATATCCTGCACTCCAAATTTTGCAGTGTTTCGAGCTATTATTTTGACCCCTTTTAAGCCCAACCCTAGTGAAACCACATGACAGAATTCAAATTTGCTCATACTTGGTCAAACCAAGGCCTAAAAGCTTGCACTTTTTCCTTTAAGCCAAACCTTAGCAAAATCGAATGATGGAGTTTCAATTTGGACCAAATTCTCAGAGTTGAAATTTGATCATAGATTTGGATGCCTGTTTGATATACAAGCATGCATGCCAAATTTTGTAATGTTTCGAGCTATTTGGACCCGCTTTAAGCCAAACTATAGCGAAAATGCATGACGAAGTTTCACTTTTGACAATTTTCTCGCAATTGAAATTTGATCATAGATTTGGATGCCCATCTGATAGACAAGCATGCACTCCAACTTTTGCAAAGTTTCAAGCTATTTTCACCCCCTTTAACCCCAACCTTTGTGAAACCGCACGACGGAGTTTCACTTTTTACATATTTATCAGAATTAAAATTTGATCATTTCTTTTGATGCGCATTTGGATGATAAGTCTGCACGTCAACTTTTACGATGTTTAGAGTTATTTTCAGCTCCTTTAAGCCAAACCCTAAATAAACTGTACGATGGAGGTTCACTTTTGACGTACTTATTAGAATGGAAACTTGATCATAGATTTGGATGGCCATTGGATAAACAATCATGCACGCAAAATTTTGCAACGTTTCGAGCTATTATTTTGACCCCTTTTAAGTCCAACCCTAGGGAAACCGCACGACAGAGTTTCACTTTTGACCAGTTTCTCAGAATTGAAATTTGATCATAAATTTAGATGTGCATTTGGAAGATAAGAGTGCACACCAACTTTCATGATGTTCAGAGTTATTTTCGACTCCTTTAAGCCAAACCCTAAGAAAAACGCACGATGGAGTTTCGCTTTTGACCAACTTCTAAGAATTGATACTTGATCATAGATTTGGATTCCCATTAGACAAACAAGCATGCATGCGAACTTTTGAAACGTTCAAAGCTATTTTGACCACCTTTAAGCCCAACCCTAGCGAAAACGCATGACGAAGTTTCACTTTTGAGCAGTTTCTTATAATTGAAATTTGATCATAGATTTGAATGCCCATTTGATAGACAAGCGTACACACAAAATTTTGAGACATTCCAGAAGATTTCATCCCTTTAATCCCAACCTTAGCAAAACCATACAATAGAATTTCACTTTTAACTAATTTCTCAGCATCAAAATTTGATCATAGATTTATCTTAGCATTTGGTAGATACCAGTGCACACCAAATTTGACGATGTTCAAACTTATTTCGGTCATTATTTAAGGTTGGTCAAGCAAAAGGTCTAAGAGATGCTATTTTTTCAACTTTCTTGTAAATGAAATTTGAAAGAGAATTTAGGTGCGCATTTGAGAGATAACCATGCATACACACTTTCAAGGGATTTCGAGTTATTTTGGACCTTCGTTAAACTTGGTCAAACCAAGGCCTAAAGGTCCAATTTATTAGAAATCAAATTTAAAAGTAGATTTAGACACCCATTTTGGCACTTAGTCAAGGTTGGTCAAACTAAGTTCTAAGAAATGTACTTTTCTTGACTTTATCGAAATTGAAATTTGAAACTGTATTTAGGTACCCATTTTCTTAAAATTCAAATTTTAAAGTAGATTTAGATACCCATTTCAAAGATAGGCATGGACACCTATTTTTCTGCTATTTGGAGCTATTTGGCCCCCCTTCAAGGATGGTCAAACAAAAGCTGAAAAGATGCATTTTTGTTGACTTTTTAAGAAGTGAAATTTGAAAGTAGATTGATGTACCCATTTCAATAAACAAGTGTACATGCTAACTTTCATGGCGTTCCAAGCTATTTCACTCCCTTTAAGTGCAACCTTAGCGAAAGCGCCCGATAAAGTTTCTCTTTTGACCAATTTCTTAGAATTGAAATATGATCATAGATTTAGATGCCCATTTGGTAGATAAGAGTGCATGCCAAATTTAGTGATGTTCAGAGCTCTTTTTCCCTCCTTTAAGCCAAACCTTAGCAAAACCGCATGATGGAGTTTCACTTTTGACCCAATTCCCAGAATTGAAATTTGATCATAAATTTTGATGTCAAGTGAATATACAAGCGTGCATGCCAAATTTTGCAATGTTTTGAGCTATTTGGACCCACTTTAAGCCGAACTCTAGCAAAAATGCATGACGAAGTTTCACTTTTGATAATTTTCTCGCAATTGAAATTTGATCATAGATTTGGATGCCCATTTGATAGACAAGCGTGCACTCCAACTTTCACGACGGTCTAAGCTATTTTCACCCCCTTTAACCCCAACCTTTGTGAAACTGCACAACGGAGTTTCACTTTTTACAAATTTCTTGAGATTAAAATTTGATCATTTCTTTTGATGTGCATTTGGATGATAAGTGTGCACTCCAACTTTCATGATTTTCATAGCTATTTTCAGCTCCTATAAGCCAAAGACTAAAAAATTGTATGGTTGAGTTTCACTTTTGACGTACTTCTTAGAATAGAAACTTGATTATAGATTTGGAATCCCATTGGATAAACAATCATGCACGCCAAATTTTGCAACGTTTTGAGCTATTATTTCGACCCCTTTTAAGCCCAACCCTAGTGAAACGACACGATAGAGTTTCACTTTTGAGCAGTTTCTTAGAATTAAAATTTGCTCATACTTGGTCAAACCAAGGCCTAAAATCTTGCACTTTTTCCTTTAATCCAAACCTTAGCGAAATTAAATGATGGAGATTCAATTTTGACCAAATTCTCATAGTTGAAATTTGATCATAGATTTTGATGCCCGTTTGATATAAAAACGTGCACGCCAACTTTTGAAATGGTCTGAGCTATTTGAACCCCTTCGATCCCATCTCTAGCAAAAATGAACGACGGAGTTTCACTTCTCACTAATTTCTCAGAATTGAATTTTGATCATAGATTTGGATGCCCGTTTGATAGATAACTGTGCACTCCAACTTTCACGACATTTTGAGCTATTTTCACCCCCTGTAACCCCAATCTTGTTGAGACCGCATGACGGAGTTTCACTCTTGACAAATTTCTCAGAATTAAATATTGATCATAGATTTAGATGTGCATTTGAAAGATAAGAGTGCACGCAAACTTTCATGATGTTCATAGTTATTTTTTACTCCTTTAAGCCAAACCCTAACAAAACCGTATGATGGAGTTTCTCTTTTGACCAAATTCTAAGAATTGAAACTTGATCATAGATTTGGATGCCCATTAGATATACAAGCATACACGCCAACTTTCGCAATGTTCCAAGCTATTTTAACCACCTTTAAGCCCAACCCTAGTGAAAACACATGACGAAGTTTCACTTTTGAGCAGTTTCTTATAATTGAAATTTGATCATAGATTTGAATGTCCATTTGATAGACAAGCATGCATCCAAAATTTCCAGCCGTTCCAAAATATTTCACCCCCTTTAATCTCAACCTCAGCAAAACCATACAACAGAGTTTCACTTTTGACTAATTTCTTAGAATTAAAATTTGATCATAGATTTATCTTAACATTTGGTAGATAACAATGCACACCAACTTTCACGATGTTCGAAGTTATTTTGGTCATTATTCAAGGTTGGTCAAGCAAATTTCTAAGAGATGCTATTTTTTCAACTTTCTTGTAAGTGAAATTTGAAAGAGAATTTAGGTACCCATTTGAAAGATAACCATGCATACACACTTTCAGGGGATTTCGAGCTATTTTGGACCTTCATCAAACTTGGTTAAACCAAGGCAAAAAAGGTTGCACTTTTTTCCAATTTCTTAGAAATCAAATTTAAGCGTAGATTTAGATACCCATTTAAGTGAAATCTATGATCAAATTTCAATTATAAGAAACTACTCAAAACTGAAACTTTGTCATGCGTTTTCGTTAGGGTTGGGCTTAAAGGTGATCCAAATAGCTTGGAACGTTGCAAAAGTTGGCATGCATGCTTGTTTATCTAATGTGCATCCAAATCTATGATCAAGTTTCAATTCTTAGAAGTTGGTCAAATGTGAAACTCCATCGTGCAGTTTTGTTAGGGTTTGGCTTAAAGGAGTTGAAAATAACTCTGAACATCATGAAAGTTGGCGTGCACTCTTATCTTCCAAATGCGCATCTAAATCTATGATCAAATTTTAATTCTAAGAAATTAGTCAAGAGTGAAACTCCGTCATGTGGTTTCGCTAAGTTTGGGGTTAAAGGGGGTGAAAATAGCTCAAAACGGCGTGAAACTTGGAGTGCACGGTTATCTATCAAATGGGCATCTAAATCTATGATCAAATTTCCATTCTGAAGAATTGGCCAGAAGTGAAACTCCGTCATGCATTTTCACTAGAGTTGGGCTCGAAGGGGTCCAAATAGCTCAGACCATTGCAAAAGTTGGTGTGCACGTTTTTATATCAAACGGGCATCCAAATCTATGATCAAATTTCAACTCTGAGAATTTGGTCAAAAGTGAAACTCCATCATTCGATTTTACTAAGGTTTGGCTTAAAGCAGGGGAAATGGCTGAGAAATTGGAAACAAATGCAACCTTTTAGGCCTTGGTTTCACCAAGTTTGCCTAAGGTCCAAAATAGCTCGAAATCCCCTTAAATTTTGTATGCATGGTTATCTCTCAAATGGTTACCTAAATTCTCTTTCAAATTTCGATTACAAGAAAGCTGAAAAATAACATCTCTTAGACCTTTACTTGACCAACCTTTAATAATGACCAAAATATCTCTGAACATCATCAAAGATAGCATGCACTCTTATCTACCAAATGTGCTGATAAATCTACGATTAAATTTTAATTTTGAGAAATTAGTCAAACATGAAACTCCATTGTGTGGTTTTGCTAAGGTTGGGCTTAAAGCACGAGAAAATATTTTGGAATGTCTCAAAAGTTTGCATGCACGCTTGTTCATCAAATGGGCATCCAAATTTATGATCAAATTTAAATTCTAAGAAACTGCTCGAAAGTGAAACTCCTTCGTCCAGTTTCGATAGGGTTGGGATTAAGGTCAAAATAGCTCGGAACGTCACAAAAGTTGGCATGCATGCAGAACTATCCAATATGTATCCAAACCTATGATCATGTTTCAATTATGAGAATTTGGTTAAAGTTGAGACTGCATCTTGCAGTTTTGTTAGGGTTTGGCTTAAAGATGCCGAAAATAGCTCTCAACATAGTGAAAGTTGGCATGCACTCTTATCTTCCACATGCAGATTTAAATCAATTATTAAATTTTAATTCCAAGAAATTGGTTAAAAGTGAAACTCCGTTGTGCATGTTTTTATGTGTGCCTCTTAAATGGGTATCTAAATCTACTTTTAAATTTGATTTCTAAGAAATTAGAAAAAAGTGCAACCTTTTAGGCCTTGGTTTGACCATTTTGACCAAGGTCCAAAATAGCTCAAAATCCCCTGAAAGTGTGTATGCATTGTTATCTCTCAAATGGGTACCTAAATTCTCTTTCAAATTTCACTTACAAGAAAGTCGAAAAAATAACATCTCTTAGACCTTTGCTTGACCAACCTTGAATAATGACCAAAATAACTTTGAACATGGTGAAAGTTGGTGTGCACTGTTATCTACCAAATGCTAAGATAAATCTAAGATCAAATTTTAATTCTTATAAATTAGTCAAAAGTGAAACTCTGTTGTATGGTTTTGCTAAGGTTGGGTTTAAAGGGGGTGAAATATTTTGGGATGTCTCAAAATTTCATGTGCACACGTGCATGAAACTGCTCAAAAGTGAAACTTCGTCATGCTTTTTCGCTAGGGTTCAGATTAAAGGTGGTCAAAATAACTTGGAATGTTGCAAAAGTTGGTGTGCATGATTGTTAATCTAATGGGCATCCAAATCTATGATCAAGTTTCAATTCTTAGAAGTTGGTCAAAAGCGAAACTCCATCATGCTGTTTTGTTAGGGTTTGGCTTAAAGGAGTTGAAAATAACTCTGAACATCATGAAAGTTGGCATGCACTCTTATCTTCCAAATACACATCTCAATCTATGGTCAAATTTTAATTTTGAGAAATTTGTCAAGAGTGAAACTTTGTCATGCAGTTTCGCTAAGATTGGGGTTACAAGGGGTGAAAATAGCTCAAAACGTCGCGAAAGTTGGAGTGCACAGTTATCTATCAAACGGGCATCCAAATCTATGATCAAATTTCAATCTGAGAAATTAGTCAGAAGTGAAACTCCCTCGTTCATTTTCGCTAGAGTTGGGCTCAAAGGGGTCCAAATAGCTCGGACCATTGCAAAAGTTGGCGTGCACGTTTTTATATGAAATGGGCATCCAAATCTATGATCAAATTTCAACTCCAAGAATTTGGTCAAAAGTGAAACTCCGTCATTCGATTTTGCTATGTTTTGGATTAAAGGAGGGGAAAATGGCTTTGAGATATTGGAAACAAATACAACCTTTTAGGGCTTGGTTTCACCAAGTTTGCCTAAGGTCCAAAATGGCTCGAAATCCCCTGAAAGTTTGTATGCATGGTTATCTCTCAAATGGGTACCTAAATTATCTTTCAAATTTCAATTACAAGAAAGCAGAAAAAATAACATCTCTTAGAAGTTTACTTGACCAACCTTGTATATCAACCAAAATAGGTCTGAACATCATGAAAGTTAACATGCACTCTTATCTACCAAATTCACTGATAAATCTATGATTAAATTTTAATTTTGAGAAATTACTGAAACGTGAAAATCCGTTGTGCGGTTTTGCTAAGGTTGGGCTTAAGGGGGGTGAAAATATTTTGGAATGTCTCAAAAGTTTGCATGCACGCTTGTTCATCAAATGGGCATCCAAATTTATGATCAAATTTAAATTCTAAGAAACTGCTTGAAAGTGAAACTCCTTCGTGCGGTTTTGATAGGGTTGGGGTTAAATGGGGTCAAAATAGATCAAAACATCGCGAAAGCTGGTGTCCATGCTTGTCTATCCAATATGCATCCAAACCTATGATCAAGGTTCAATTCTGAGAATTTGGTCAAAGCTGAGACTGCATCTTGCATTTTTGTTAGGGTTTGGCTTAAAGATGCCGAAAATAGCTCTCAACATCGTGAAAGTTGGCAAGCACCCTTATCTTCCAAATGCGCATTTAAATCAATGATTCAATTTTAATTCCAAGAAATTGGTGAAAAGTGAAACTCCGCTGTGCACGTTTTTATGTGTGCCTCTTAAATGGGTATCTAAATCTACTTTTAAATTTAATTTCTAACAAATTGGAAAAAAATGCAACCTTTTCGGCCTTGGTTTGACCAAGTTTTACCAAGGTCCAAAATAGCTCAAATCCCCTGAAAGTGTGTATGCATGGTTATCTGTCAAATGGGTACCTATATTCTCTTTCAAATTTCACTTACAAGAAAGTCGAAAAAATAGCATCTCTTAGACCTTTGCTTGACCAACCTTGAATAATGACCAAAATAACATCGAACATCATGAAAGTTGGTGTGCACTGTTATCTACCAAATGCTAAGATAAATCTATAATCAAATTTTAATTCTGAGAAATTAGTCAAAAGTGAAACTCTGTTGTATGGTTTTTATGAGGTTGGGATTAAAGGGGGTGAAATATTTTGGAACGTCTCAAAATTTTGCGTGCATGCTGGTTTATCAAATGTGCATTCAAATTATATGAAACTGATCAAAAGTGAAAATTCCTCATGCTTTTTCGCTAGGGTTGGGCAAAGGTGGTCAAAATAGCTCGGAATGTTGTGAAAGTTGGCGTTCATGCTTGTTTATCTAATATGCTTCCAAATCTATGATCAAGTTTCAATTCTTAGAAGTTGGTCAAAAGCGAAACTCCATCATGTGGTTTTTATAGGTTTTGGCTTAAAGGAGTCGAAAATAACTATGAACATCATGAAAGTTGGCATGCACTCTTATTTGATAGATCCCCTGAAAATGTGTATGCATCTCTCAAATGGGTACCTAAATTCTCTTTCAAATTTCACTTACAAAAAAGAGAGAAAAATAGCATCTCTTAGACCTTTGCTTAACCAACCTTGAATAATACCCAAAATAACTTCGAACATCATGAAAGTTGGTGCGCACTAGGGTTGGGCTTCAAAGGGGTCAAAATAATTGCTCGAAATGTTGCAAAATTTGGCGTGCATGATTGTTTATCCAATGGGCATCCAAATCTATAATCAAGTTTCATTTCTAAGAAGTATGTCAAAAGTGAAACTCGACCGCACAATTTTATTAGGGTTTGGATTAAAGGAGCTGAAAATAACTATGAACATTGTGAAAGTTGGCGTGCAAACTTATCATCCAAATGCGCATAAAAAAAATGATCAAATTGTAATTCCGATAAATTTGTAAAAAGTGAAACTCTGTTGTGCGATTTTGCAAAGGTTGGGGTTAAAGGGGGTGAAAATATCTCGAAAAATCCTGAAATTTGGAGTGCATGCATGTCTATCAAATGGGCATCCAAATCTATGATCAAATTTCAATTGGGAGAAAATTGTCAAAAGTGAAACTTCGTCATGCATTTTCGCTAGAGTTCGGCTTAAAGTTGGTCCAAATAGCTCGAAACATTGCAAAATTTGGCGTGCACGCTTGTATATCAACTGGGCATCCAAATCTATGATCAAATTTCAATTCTGGGATTTTGGTCAAAAGTCAAACTCCATCATGCGGTTTCGCTAAGGTTTGGCTTAAAGGAGGGAAAAGAGATCTAAACATCAGTAAATTTGGCATGCACTCTTATCTACCAAATGGGCATCTAAATCTATGATCATATTTCAATTCTAAGAAATTGGTCAAAAGAGAAACTTTATCGATCACTTTCTCTAAGGTTTCACTTAAAGGGAGTGAAATAGCTCCGAACGTCGCGAAAGTTAGCGTGTACGCTTGTTTATTGAAATGGGTACATAAATCTACTTTCAAATTTCACTTCTTAAAAAGTCAACAAAAGTGCATCTTTTCGGCTTTTGTTTGACCAT
Source organism: Pseudotsuga menziesii (assembly GCA_001517045.1). Lineage (NCBI taxonomy): Eukaryota > Viridiplantae > Streptophyta > Pinopsida > Pinales > Pinaceae > Pseudotsuga > Pseudotsuga menziesii. Next base: position 193,319 of record LPNX010615894.1, read on the forward strand.
CCTTGAATGAGGGAAAAAATAGCTCCAGATAGCATATAGTAGGTGTCCATGCCTATCTTTGAAATAAATCTACTTCAAAATTTGAATTTTAAGAAAATAGGAAAAATGCAACATTTTAGGCCTTGGTTTGAAAAAGTTTGACTGAGGTCCAAAATGGCTCACAATCCCAAAAAATATACATGTAGGGATTATCTCTCAAATGGGTACCTAAATACAATTTCAAATTTCAATTTCATGAAAGTCAAGAAAAGTGCATTTCTTAGAACTTGGTTTGACCAACCTTAACTAAGTGCTGAAATAACTCGAAATTTGCAAAAATATGTGTGCCTCTTAACTGGGCATCTAAATCTAATTTTAAATTTGATTTCTAATAAATTGGAAAAAAGTGCAACCTTTTAGGCCTTGGTTTGACCAAGTTTGACCAAGGTCCAAAATAGCTTGAAATCCCCTGAAAGTGTGTATGCATGGTTATCTCTCAAATGGGTATCTACATTCTTTTTGAAATTTCAATTACAAGAAAGTCGAAAAAATAGCATCTCTTAGACCTTTGCTTGAACAACCTTGAATAACGACCAAAATAACTTCGAACATTGTGAAAGTTGGTGTACACTGTTATCTACCAAATGTTAAGATAAATCTCCGTTCAAATTTTAATTCTTAGAAATTAGTCAAAAGTGAAACTTTGTTGTATGGTTTAGATGCGGTTGGGATTAAAGGGGGTGAAATATTTTGGAATGTCTCAAAATTTCGTGTGCATGCTTGTCTATTAAATGGGCATTGAAATCTATGATCAAATTTCAATTTTAAGAAACTACACAAAAGTGAAACTTTGTCATATGTTTTCGCTATGGTTGGGCTTAAAGGTGGCCAAAATAGCTTGGAACGTTGCAAATGTTGGCGTGCATGCTTGTTTATCTAATGGGCATCAAAATCTATGATCAAGTTTCAATTCTTAGAAGTTGGTTAAAAGCGAAACTCCATCGTGCAGTTTTGTTAGGGTTTTGCTTAAAGGAGTCGAAAATAACTCTGAACATCATGAAAGTTGGCATGCACTCTTATCTTCCAAATGCGTATCTAAATCTATGATCAAATTTTAATTCCAAGAAATTGGTCAAGAGTGAAATGCAGTGATGTGGTTTCTCTAAGTTTGGGGTTAAAGGGGTGAAAATAGCTCAAAACATCATGAAAGTTGGAGTGCATGGTTATCTATCAAACGAGCATCCAAATCTATGATCAAATTTCAATTCTGAGAATTTGGTCAGAAGTGAAACTCCATCATGCATTTTCGCTAGAGTTGGGCTCGAAGGGCTCCAAATAGCTCAGACCATTGCAAAAGTTGGAATGCATGTTTTTATATCAAATGGGCATCCAAATCTATGATCAAATTTCAACTCCGAGAATTTGGTCAAAAGTGAAACTCCATCATTCGATTTTGCTAAGGTTTGGCTTAAAGGAGGGGAAAATGGTTGAGAAATTGGAAACAAATGCAACCTTTTAGGCCTTGGTTTCACCAAGTTTTCCTAAGGTCCAAAATAGCTCGAAATCCCCTGAAAGTTTGAATGCATGGTTATCTCTCAAATGGTTACCTAAATTCTCTTTCAAATTTCAATTACAAGAAAGCCGAAAAATAACATCTCTTAGACCTTTACTTGACCAACCTTGAATAATGAACAAAATAGCTTCGAACATCATGAAAGTTAGCATGCACTCTTATCTACCAAAGGCACCGATAAATCTACGATTAAATTTTAATTTTGAGAAATTAGTGAAACGTGAAACTTCGTTGTGCAGTTTTGCTAAGGTTGGGCTTAAAGTGGGTGAACATATTTCACAACGTCGTGAAATTTCATGTGCAATATTGTCTATCAAATGGAAATCCAAATCTATGAGCAAATTTCAATTATGAGAAACTGCTCAAAAGTGAAACTCTGTCGTGCGGTTTCACTAGGGTTTGGCTTAAAAGGGGTCAAAATAATAGCTCAAAACGTTGTAAAATTTGGCGTGCATGATTGTTTATCCAATGGGCATCCAAATATATGATCAAGTTTCCATTCTAATATGTACGTCAAAAGTGAACCTCCATCGTACAGTTTTGTTATGGTTTGGCTTAAAGGAGCTGAAAATAACTCTGAACATCGTGAAATTTGGCGTGCACAGTTAACATCCAAATGCACATCAAAAGATATGATCAAATTTTAATTCCGAGAAATTTGTAAAAAGTGAAACTCTATCGTGCGTTTTAGCAAAGGTTGGGGTTAAAGGGGGTGAAAATATCTTGGAACATCATGAAAGTTGGAGTGCACACTTGTCTATCAAATGGGCATCCAAATCTATGATCAAATTTCAATTGTGAGAAAATTGTCAAAAGTGAAACTTCGTCATGCATTTTCACTATAGTTCATCTTAAAGCGGGTCCAAATAGCTCAAAACATTACAAAATTTGGCGTGCACGCTTGAATATCAAATGGTATCCAAATCTATGATCAAATTTCAATTCTGGGAATTTGGTCAAAAGTGAAACTTTGTCATGCGATTTCACTAAGGTTTGGCTTAAAGGAGGGAAAAAGAGCTCTGAACATCACGAAATTTGGCATGCACTCTTATCTACCAAATGGGCATCTAAATATATGATCATATTTCAATTCTAAGAAATTGGTCAAAGGAGAAACTTTATCGTGTGCTTTCGCTAACGTTGCACTTAAAGGGAGTGAAATAGCTTGGAACGTCACGAACGTCGCTAGCGTGCTTTATCGTGTGCTTTCGCTAACGTTGTACGCTTGTTTATTGAAATGGGTACCAAAATCCACTTTCAAATTTTACTTTTGAAAAAGTCACAAAAGTGCATCTTTTCAACTTTTGTTTGACCATCCTTGAATGAGGGCCAAAATAGCTCCAAATCTCATAAAAATAGGTGTCCATGCCTATCTTTGAAATGGGTATCTAAATCTACTTTAAAATTTGAATTTTCAGAAAATGGAAAAAATGCAACGTTTTAGGCCTTGGTTTGACGAAGTTTGACCGAGGTCCAAAATGGCTTGCAATCCCCAAAAAAATCTACATGTAGGGATTTTCTCTCAAATGGGTACCTAAATACAGTTTCAAATTTCAATTTCAAGAAAGTCAAGAAAAGTGCATTTCTTAGAACTTGGTTTGACCAACCTTGACCAAGTGCCGAAATGGGTATCTAAATCTACTTTTAAATTTGATTTCTAAGAAATTGGACTTTTAGGCCTTGGTTTGACCAAGTTTGACCAAGGTCCAAAATAGCTCGAAATATCAGCCATTTTCCCCTCCTTTAAGCCAAACCTTAGCAAAATCGAATCATGGAGTTTCACTTTTAACCAAATTCTTGGAGTTGAAATTTGATCATAGATTTGGATGCCCGTTTGATATAAAAACGTGCACACCAAATTTTGCAATGGTCCGAGCTATTTGGACCCCTTCGAGCGCAACTCTGGTGAAAATACACAAAGGAGTTTCACTTCTAACCAATTTCTCAGAATTGAAATTTCATCATAGATTTGGATGTCTGTTTGATAGATAACCATGCACTCGAACTTTCATGACGTTTTGAGCTATTTTCACCCCCTTTAACCCCAAACTTAGCGAAACCACATGACGGAGTTTCACTGTTGGCCAATTTCTCAGAATTAAAATTTGATCGTAGATTTAGATGCGCATTTGGAAGATAAGAGTGCATGCCAACATTCATGATGTTTAGAGTTATTTTCGACTCCTTTAAGTTAAACCCTAACAAAAACGCATGATGGAGTTTCGCTTTTGACCAACTTCTAAGAATTGAAACTTGATCATAGATTTGGATGCCCAATAGATAAATAAGCATGCACGCCAAGTTTTGCAACGTTCCAAGCTATTTTGACCACCTTTAAGCCCAAGCCTAGCGAAAACGCATGATGAAGTTTCACTTTTGAGTAGTTTCTTATAATTGAAATTTGATCATAGATTTCAATGCCCATTTGATAGACAAGGATGCACGCAAAATTTTGAGACATTCCAAAATATTTCACCCCCTTTAATCCCATCCTCATCTAAACCATACAACAGAGTTTCACTTTTGACTAATTTCTAAGAGATGCTAGTTTTTTCGATAGGCATGGACACTTATTTTTATGCTATTTGGAGCTATTTTGGCCCTTATTCATGGATGGTCAAACAAAAGCTGAAAAGATGAACTTTTGTTGACTTTTTAAGAAGTGAAATTTGAAAGTAGATTTATGTACCCATTTCAATAAACAATCATACATGCTAACTTTCACGACGTTCTGAGCTATTTCACTCCCTTTAAGTGCAACCTTAGCGAAAGCACACGATAAAGTTTCTCTTTTGACCATTTTCTTAGAATTGAAATATGATCATAGATTTATATGCCCATTTGGAAGACAAGAGTGCATGGCAAATTTAGTGATGTTCGGAGCTCTTTTTCCCTCCTTTAAGACAAACCTTAGCGAAACCGCATGATGGAGTTTCACTTTTGACCAAATTCCCATAATTTAAATTTGATCATAGATTTGGATGCCCGGTTGATATACAAGTGTACACACCAAATTTTCCAACGTTTCGAGCTATTTGGACGTGCTTTAAGCTGAACTCTAGCGAAAATGCACGCCAAAGTTTCACTTTTGACAATTTTCTCGCAATTGAAATTTGATAATAGATTTGGATGCCCATTTGATAGACAAGTGTGCACTCCAACTTTCGAGAAATTTTGAGCTATTTTCACTCCCTTTAACCCCAACCTTTGTGAAACCACACAACAGAGTTTCACTTTTTACAAATTTCTCGGAATTAAAATTTGATCATTTCTTTTGATGTGCATTTGGATAATAAGTGTGCACGCCAACTTTCATGATGTTCATAGTTATTTTCAGCTCCTTTAAGCCAAACTCTAAAAAAATTGTACGATTGAGTTTCACTCTTGACGTACTTCTTAGAATAGAAACTTGATTATAGATTTGGATGCCCATTGGATAGACAATCATGCACGCCAAATTTTGCAACGTTTCGAGCAATTATTTTGACCCCTTTTAAGCCCAACCCTAGTGAAACCACACGACATAGTTTCACTTTTGAGCAGTTTCTCAGAATTCAAATTTGATCATACTTGGTCAAACAAAGGCCTAAAAGCTTGCACTTTTTCCTTTAAGCCAAACCTTAGCGAAATCGAATGATGGAGTTTCAATTTTGACCAAATTCTCAGAGTTGAAATTTGATCATAGATTTGGATGCCCGTTTGATATAAAAATTTGCACGCCAACTTTTGCATAGATTTAAGTATGCATTTGGAAGATAAGAGTGCATGCCATCTTTGATGATGTTGAGAGCTATTTTCGGCATCTTTAATCCAAACCCTAACAAAACTACACGATGGAGTCTCAGCTTTGACCAAATTCTCAGAATTGAAATTTGATCATAGGTTTGGATGCATATTGGATAGACAAGCATGCACGCCAATTTTCGCGACGTTTTGAGCTATTTTCAACCCCTTTAAGCCTAACCCTATTTATCGTCACATTTGGTAGATAAGAATGCATGCTAACTTTCATGATGTTCGTAGCTATTTTGGTCGTTATTCAAGGTTGGTCAAGTAAAGGTCTAAGAGATGTTATTTTTTTGGCTTTCTTGTAATTGAAATTTGAAAGAGAATTTAGGTACCCATTTGAGAGATAAACATGCATACAATCTTTCAGGGATTTCAAGCTATTTTGGACCTTAGGAAAACTTGGTGAAACCAAGCCCTAAAAGGTTGCATTTTTTCCCCTTCGAGCCCAACTCTAGTGAAAATGCACGACGAAGTTTTACTTCTGACCAATTTCTCAGAATCGAAATTTGATCATAGTTTGCTTGGATTCCTATTTGATAGATGGTCATGCACTCCAACTTTCGCAACATTTTGAGCTATTTTCACCCGGTTTAACCCCAATCTTAGCGAAACCGCATGACGGAGTTTCACTCTTGACGAATTTAGCGAAATTAAAATTTGATCATATATTTAGATGTGCATTTGGAAGATAAGAGTCTATGCCAACTTTCATGATGTTCAGAGTTATTTTCGACTCCTTTTAGCCAAACCCTAACAAAACCGCAAAATGGAGTTTAACTTTTGACCAAATTCTAAGAATTGAAACTTGATCATAGATTTGGATGCCCATTAGATAAACAAGCATGCACTCCAACTTTCACAATGTTCCAAGCTATTTTGACCACCTTTAAGCCCAACCCTAGTGAAAACACATGACGAAGTTTCACTTCTGAGCAGTTTCCTATAATTGAAATTTGATCATAGATTTGAATGCCCATTTTAAAGACAAGTGTGCACGCGAAATTTTGAGTCGTTCCAAAATATTTCATGCCCTTTAATCCCAACCTCAACAAAAACATACAACAGAGTTTCATTTTTGACTAATTTCTTAGAATTAAAATTTGATCGTAGATTTATCTTAGCATTTGGTAGATAACAGTGCATACCAACTTTCACGATGTTCAAATTTATTTTGGTCATTATTCAAGGTTGGTCAAGCAAAGTTCTAAGAGATGCTATTTTTCTGACTTTCTTGTAATTGAAATTTGAAAGAGAATTTAGATACCCATTTGAGAGAAAACCATGCATACACACTTTCAAGGGATTTCGAGCTATTTTGGACCTTGGTCCAACTTGGTTAAACCAAGGCCTAAAAGGTTGCACTTTTTTCTAATTTATTAGAAATCAAATTTAAAAGTAGATTTAGATAACCATTTAAGAGGCACACATATTTTTATGAATTTCGAGTTATTTCGACACTTAGTTAAGGTTGGTCAAACCAAGTTCTAAGAAATGCACTTTTCTTGACTTTCTTGAAATTGAAATTTGAAACTGTATTTAGGTACCCTTTGAGAGATAATCCCTACATGTAGATTTTTTGGGGATTGCAAGCCATTTTGGACCTCGGTCAAACTTCGTCAAACCAAGGCCTAAAACGTTGCATTTTTTCCATTTTCTGAAAATTCAAATTTTAAAGTAGATTTAGATACCCATTTCAAAGATAGGCATGGACACCTATTTTTATGAGATTTGGATCTATTTTGGCCCTAATTCAAGGATGGTCAAACAAAATTTGAAACGATGCACTTTTGTTGACTTTTTTAGAAGTGAAATTTGAAAGTGGATTTAGGTACCCATTTCAATAAACAAGCATACATGCTAACTTTCGTGACGTTCCGAGCTATTTCACTCCCTTTAAGTGCAACCTTAGTGAAACTGCACGATACAATTTCTCTTTTGACCAATTTTTTAGAATAGAAATATGATCATAGATTTAGATGCCCATTTGGTATGATAAGAGTGCATACCAAATTTAGTGATGTTCAGAGCTCTTTTTCCCTCCTTTAAGCCAAACCTTAGCGAAACCGCATGACGGAGTTTCAATTTTGACCAAATTCCCAGAATTGAAATTTGATCATAGATTTGGATGCTCATTTGATATACAAGCGTGCACACCAAATTTTGCAATGTTTCGATCTATTTGGACCCGCTTTAAAATGAACTCTAGTGAAAACGTACGATGAAGTTTCACTTTTGACAATTTTCTCGCAATTGAAATTTGATCATAGATTTGGATGCCCATTTGATAGGCAAGTGTGCACTCCAACTTTCATGATGTTCTGAGCTATTTTCACCCCCTTTAACCCCAACCTTTGCGAAACCGCACGACGGAGTTTCACTTTTTACAAATTTCTCGGAATTAAAATTTGATCACATCTTTTGATACACATTTGGATGATAAGCGTGCATGCCAACTTTCATGATATTCAGAGTTATTTTCAGCTCCCTTAAGCCAAACTGTAACAAAAATATACGATGGAGTTTCACTTTTGATGTACTTCTTAGAATGGAAAGTTGATCATATATTTGGATTCCCATTGGATAAACAATCATGCACGCCAAATTTCGCAACGTTCCGAGCTATTATTTTAATCCCTTTTAAGCCCAACCCTAGTGAAATCGCACGACAGAGTTTCACTTTTGAGCAATTTCTCAGAATTGAAATTTACTCATAGCTTTGGATGTCCATTTGATAGACAAGCTTGCATATGAACTTTCATGACGTTGTGAAATATTTTCACCCGCTTTAATCCCAATCTTAGCAAAACAACACAAGGGAGTTTCACTTTTGACCAATTTCTCAGAATTAAATTTTGATTGTAGATTTATTTGTGCATTTGGTAGATAAGAGTGCATGCCAACTTTCACTATGTTCGGAGCTATTTTGGTCATTATTCAAGTCTGGTCAAGCAAAGATCTAAGAGATCATATTTTTCTGACTTTCTCATAATTGAAATTTGAAAGAGAATTTAGATACCCATTTGAGAGATAACCATGCATACAAACTCTGAGGGTATTTTGAGTTATTTTGGACCTTAGTCAAACTTGATCAATCCAAGGCCTAAAAGCTTGCAATTTTTTCCAATTTCTTAGAAATCAAATGTAAAAGTACATTTAGATACCCATTTAGGAGATAATCGTGCACACATATTTTTGTGAGATTTTGGGTTATTTCAGCCCTTAGTTAAGGTGGTCAAACGAAGTTCTAAGAAATGCACTTTTCTTGACTTTCACGAAATTGAAATTTGAAATTGTATTTAGGTATCCATTTGTCAGATAAAGCATACATGTATATTTTTTGGGGATTGTGAGCCATTTTGGACATCAGTCAAACTTCATCAAACCAAGGCCTAAAACGTTGCATTATTTCCAATTTCTCAAAATTCAAATTTTAAAGTAGATTTAGATACCCATTTCAAATATAGGCATTAACACCTATTTTTATGAGATTTGCAGCTATTTGGGCCCTTAATCAAGGATGGTCAAACCAAGGTTGAAAGCATGCACTTTTGTCGACTTTTTTAGAATTGAAATTTGAAAGTAGATTTAGGTACCCGTTTCAATAAACAAGCGTACATGCCAACTTTCATAACGTTTCGACCTATTTTCACTCCTTTTAAGTGCCACCTTAGTGAAAGCGCTGATATGCAAAATTTGGTAGATAAGTGTGCACGCATATTTTTGTGACATTTCTAGTTAGATAAGAGTGCATGAAAAATTTCGTGATGTTTAGAGCTATTTTCCCCTCCTTTAAGCCAAACCTCAGCGAAAACGAATGATGGAGTTTCAGTTTTGACCAAATTCTCGGAGTTGAAATTTGACCATAGATTTGGATGCCTGTTTGATATAAAAATGTGCACGCCAACTTTCGCAATGTTTTGAGCTATTTGGACCCCTTTGAGCCCAACTCTAGCGAAAATGCACGATAGAGTTTTATTTCTCACCAATTTCTTGGAATTGAAATTTGATCATAGATTTGGATGCCCATTTGATAGAGAAGTGTGCACTCCAACTTTCGCGACACTCCAAGCTATTTTCACCCCCTTTAACACCAACCTTGGAGAAAGCGCACAACGGAGTTTCACTTTTAACCAATTTCTTTTAAAATTTAATCATAGATCTAAATGCGCATTTGGAAGATAAGAGTGCATGCCAACTTTCACGATGTTGAGAGCTATTTTTGGCATCTTTAAGCCAAACCCTAACAAAACTGCACGATGGAGTCTTAGCTTTCACAAAATTCTCAAAATTAAAACTTGATGATAGGTTTGGATGCATATTGGATAGACAAGCATGCACTCAACCTTTCACAATGTTCTGAGCTATTTTGACCCACTTTAAGCCCAACCCTATTGAAACCGCACGACAGAGTTTCACTTTTGAGCAGTTTCTTAGAATTTAAATTTGGATGCCCATTTGATGAACAAGCGTGCATGCAAACTTTTGAGACATTCCAAAATATTTTCACCCCCTTTATGCCCAACCTTAGTAAAACCGCCATTGGAGGAATTTTTGGGTCTAAAATGGGCCTCCTAAAGAAAATAATAAAATAATAGTTAAAATAATAAAATAATATTGATTAATTTTGGAGGAAGAAAGAAAAAAACTACTTTTTGTGTTCGTATTTTCGACATATCTCCCTATGTTTTTACTCAAATTTCGATCGGGAGAGATCGTTGGATGTGGAATTTGATTCCGCATCCAACGAGTACCCACACTGCATACTTTTGACGGACCCCGCTACCCCAAAAATAAGAAATACCTGAAAAAACATGATGATGATGTCATCATCACGTTTTTTTCAGGTATTTCTTGTTTTTGGGGTAGCGGGGTCCGTCAACAGTATGCAATGTGGGTACTCGTTGGATGCGGAATCAAATTCCGCATCCAACGAGCTCTCCCGATCGAAATTTGAGTAAAAACACAATGAGATATGTCGAAAATACGAACAAAAAAAGTAGTTTTTTTTAATGACAAATATGTCAATTCAACCATTATGGTTGACTTATTTTATTGAAATTCTATTGGTTCTTGAATTCCAACTCACAAAAACTTATTTTGGCACGTTTTCTTATAGGGCCCATTTTAGACCCCAAATTTCCTATAATGACAACGGAGTTGCACATTTGACTAATTTCTCAAAATTAGAATTTAATCGTAGATTTATCGGCGCATTTGTAGATAAGAGTGCACAGTAACTTTCATGATGTTGAGAGCCATTTTGGTTGTTATTCAAGGTTTTTCAAGTAAAGGTCTAAGAGATGTTAATTTTTCAGCTTTCTTGTAATTGAAGTTTGAAAGAGAATTTAGCTACCCATTTGAGAGATAACCATGTATACAAAGTTTTAGGGGATTTCAAGCTATTTTGGACCTTAGGAAATCTTGGTAAAACTAAGCCTAAAAGGTTGCATTTGTTTCCAGTTTCTCAAGGCCATTTCCCCCTCCTTTAAGCTAAACCTTAGCGAAATCGAATGATGGAGTTTCACTTTTGACCAAATTCTTGGAGTTGAAATTTGATCATAGATTTGGATGCCTGTTTGATATAAAAACGTGGACACCAACTTTTGCAATGGTCTGAGCTATTTGGACCCCTTTGAGCCCAACTCTAGCGAAAAAGCATGACAGAGTTTCACTTCTGATCAATTTCTCAGAATTGAAATTTGATCATAGATTTGGATGCCCATTTGATAGATAAGCATGCACTCCAACTTTCACGACGGTTTGAGCTATTTTCACCCGCTTTAACCCTAATCTTGGCGAAACCGCATGACGAAATTTCACTCTTGACCAATTTCTTGGAATTAAAATTTGATCATATATTTAGATGTGCATTTGGAAGATAAGAGTGCACACCAACTTTCATGATGTTCAGAGTTATTTTCGACTCCTTTAAGCCAAACCCTAACAACACTGCACGATGGAGTTTCACTTTGACCAACTTCTAAGAATTGAAACTTGATCATAAATTTGGATTCCCATTAGATAAATAAGCATGCACGCAACCTTTCGCAATGTTCCAAGCTATTTAGACCACCTTTAAGCCCAACCCTAGTGAAACCGCATGATGGAGTTTCACTCTTGACCGATTTCTCGGGATTAAAATTTGATCATAGATTTAGATATTCATTTATTTGGAAGATAAGAGTGCACGCCAACTTTCATGATGTTCAGAGTCATGTTTGACTCCTTTAAGCCAAACCCTAACAAAACCACACGATGGAGTTTCACTTTTGACCAACTTCTAAGAATTGAAACTTGATCATAGATTTGGATGCGCATTCGATAAAAAAATCATGCACGCCATCTTTTGCAATGTTCCAAGCTATTTTGACCACCTTTAAGTGCAACCCTACAGAAAACACATGATGAAGTTTCACTTTTGAGCAGTTTCTTATAATTGAAATTTGATCATAGATTCGAATTCCCATTTGATAGACAAGCGTGCACGTTAAATTTTGAGGTGTTCCAAAACATTTCACCCCCTTTAATCCCAGCCTCAGCAAAACCATACAACCAATTTTAACTTTTGACTAATTTCTCAGAATTAAAATTTAATCGTAGATTTATCTTAGCATTTGGTAGATAACAGTGCACACCAACTTTCACGATGTTCGAAGATATTTTGGTCGTTACTCAAGGTTGGTGAAGCAAAGGTCTAGGAGATGCTATTTTTCTGACTTTCTTGTAGTTGAAATTTGAAAGAGAATTTAGGTACTGTTGGCCTGATTTTCTGACCTAGGCCAACAAGGAGATTATGCCCACACAATCAACATAAAGCAGCGTCCGATGTGTTTGGAGTAGCAAAATATCACAGGTTATGGTCCTGCTACCAACTGAATTTTTCTCTTAAGGAGAAACTAAAATTTAGTGAAAATCTATCCTAAAGTTATATCTATCTAACTGAACCCTAAAATTAGTTTTAACTACCAAAGTTATCCTATACTTGCTTTCTTAAGGAAAGTCTTTGATTTTTGAACATTTTTATATTTAATTTTCTAAGTATAAAAGACTATTAAAAATTATTCTAAAAATTACACAAATCCTATTTAACAAATGTTAAATAGAAAATATATTAAACTAATACTAATCTGAACTATCTTAACTATCCTATCTATTCTATCTCAGCTGAGAGTGATTTTGAAGATTATATTAATTATCAATTAATAATATGATAAACAGAAAGATAAGGAATAAGATCCAGATAAAATACTTAGATCATCTACACTAAATCATTCTGCTATAAAATAACTTGACAGAGAAACTGAAATAAATAATTACTTCGAGTTTTCGGAAATGTCTAATCAATTAATAATTAATAACCAACATTAGATATTTGAATAAGAAATAATGTTTAGTAAGAAATCATTGCAACAATACAAATAAAATCAAACATACATAGACATATATACATACATACATATATATATATATAT
>LPNX010615894.1:206307-258408 GCA_001517045.1 Pseudotsuga menziesii
GCTGATTAATAAACACAAGCATAACAAAGTATACTGTATTAATGTTAAATATAGAAGATCATATATTGAAATATAAAGAGTATCCAAAATAATACCAATCACGATATCAACTTGGATATTTCCAGTCACTTCCTATTCCCAAAGATAAAACTTCAGCCAGGAACAAACTAGTATCAAAATAGTGTTTCAAGTATTTTTGCTTCAGTCACTCCATCCCTAATCTCATAAAAAATCCTAGCTTATATAATACTACCAGTCTCTCGATTCAGTTTTCCCATCAATGCTGTATGCAATACTATAGGATTCCTATAACTATCAAAGAGAATCAAATCTCTTTTCATCAGACACTTGTCACTAAAAGATAACAATAAAAACAACTAGCCTGAAGCAGTTGTTGGTTTAAAGGAACTGGTAAATTCGTGGCTTTGTCAAAACTCCAGTCTTCAATACACATCCACGTCTTTCAATTGAAATCCAGAATATTAGAAACGTCTTGAAACTGTAAAGGATAGCACTGACATACCCACCTGTTTTAAACAAATAAAAGCATTTTATTAGAAACCAATTAAAACAGGAATAACGAAAGAAACTATAATTCATATGTGTGCCTGTAAAATCTGCAATTTTACAGGCATGCACCAAAGAGCTGTTATTACCTGTTGACAAAGAGACAAATCATGTAACTGAAAATGGGAATAATCATTAAGCTCTCTTTTGCAAATCAACCACTCTTCTGGCTTCAGCTAGTTTGGCTTTAAGCCTGATAATCGCTAACTTTTGTTTTTCTAGTTGTTCAAGTAGATGTTGATATGTACCTATTATTGACTTTTTCACCTTTTTATATTGGTTCTTTTTTATATTCATTTCTTTCCACCTGTTAATCCAGTTCAACAACTCCTCCCTGAACGTCTTATTTTCCTCCTCTATCAAAGCTGCATTAGATTGACACTGTCTAAGTTCATCTTTCAATTCTATAATCTTGGTCTCGTGTACCCTATCCAGAACTTGTTGAAGAGTTTCTTCTTCATTTTCATGACATGAATCGACTGTCTGAGGAAGATCAGGATTATCTATGTTTTGACCAGATGATTGAAGACTGATAAAAGATGGTTCGGGATCCGAACCATAGGCGTTCATACACGATGGAGCAACTTCTCCCTTACCTGACTCTGTAATGTTTTTAACCGATTTTGCAATATTATCCTTTATAAGAGTGGGTTCATTTATATTAGTAGTTGATGGAACGTCATCTTCAATATGGACAATCGAAGGCTGAGTACGCTGTTGATTAGTCATAGGAATAGAAACTGTAGGTGCATTATTGATGCTTCTAGTAACTCTCCTCGAACAAACAAACGCAAGATTTTTTGATTCAAAGCCTCCTCTGTCATAGCATACCTGTGCTAGTTGATCTAGTTTATGTATAGATTCCTTGCCATGTTTACGAGGATTATTTGGCTCGGAGAGATTTTTACAATCAACAGCGTTAATATCTTTGTTTTTGGTTAACCTATCCTCTGTCTTTGCAGGAGAACTAAAATGTTTATCAGATGGGGATCGGTTCAAGGTTGCTTCAGAGTAACAAGGAGTTATGTTCCCACCACCATCATCACTGATATCAGAATTCATGGGTGTATGGGCTTCTTCAAGCCCTTTATCCTTTGATTCAGCCTCAGGAACATTACTAACCTCGGGCTTTACAGTAGCCTTTAGTTTCCTATGAGTCTTTGGGGAAGGGGTTGGCCAAAATTGGGTCAGCGCAAAATGACATTCAACTAAAAATTCATCCCATGATTTTCCATAAAAAGACAGCTGATGCTGTCTTATAATTTTGACTAAACCATGATGAAATAGACTTCTATCAGGATTATCGAAACTTTGAACTGAATGCGACATTTTTTTCAGACTTTGCCAAAGATAAAATGGTAGATTAAGTTTACAGCCTTTTAATTCTAACAGGAGTCATAGGTGGTAATAACAAAGGTGGGAAAATCGTCCATCGCACAATACATACCTGACCAAGATCTCGTAGCATGCTCGCCATTCTGGCTTCAGAAACCTGACTGAAACCCCAATTTTCAGTTTTGCATTATCCGGCAAAGGCATCAATAAGGACTGACACTTCTTCTTGTTTACTTTACCACATTTAAACCAACGCTCCCCAGTCTGTGGGAGCCTCGTTGCCTCTGCAATTTTGTCTTCGTCAACGATGAATTTGAAACCCCCAATCTGTGCTATGTTTTCTTTCAAACTCAAAGAAAACCGTTTGGTCACCTCTGCGTTATGGCCACTGAAGCTCCTGAAGAAATTCCCCCATCCAATCTTCTCAAATAGCAAGGCAACCTTCTCATCAGCTTCAATAAGCTCTGACCTTGAGATTTCAAGACGACTCAGCGGAGCCATGGCTTCCTCACTACTAACCTGATTACGAAATGGAATGAATGGAGTAGTGAAGAGGGAGGGGATAGGTATCTAGGTGCATGACATGATGTGAAATATCAAATATTCACATGCTTCATATCTGACAGTGTTGAGGGCTCTAAATTTGGCCATTTTAACCAGACTTAGAGATGATGAATGCTACAACCAATGTTCCATTATGATAAATGCATGACTAGCCACGACTAACAGTAAAACTTAACCAATTCTACATATCAGGGATTATCTGATTCATGAATCGTAAATCGAGACATTGATTACACATAGTGGGAATGATGAGCTCGTACGACGTTACGAAATGAAATGGATATCAACATTAAATCCTGCTGATACGATTCGTTAATATATTCACAGATGTCAGTTAATCGCAAGGTGTTAGCCAAATCTCCATGCCAACGCAGCGATCCATGTAAGAGGTGTTATTTATTTGACATATGGGTCATGTATCCTTGTAAAGACTGTTAATTGATGGTCTCCTCCGGATTATACGTGAAAGGTGGTCGCATTTATTAACATGGTGATATAGTATCAAAACCATAAACCCTAATGTTTTGCAATACAACTAAATAATAATCCGAGTTAACATTTAAGCCATGTATATACATAAAATCTCATAAATATAGTTTTTTTTTAACTTTGCAAAATCCCATCCATTAATATCCCAAATCGAATTTGATGGGATACTAAGCTATAAAACTATAACATATGAAGATTTCCAAATGATACTCATTTATTCACTAGCTATATATACAATTTTACAAAGTCATGGTAAGATATTTAATTTACATATGGGATGTGAACTCTTAGGTTTAATAAGAATTTTAATTTAATAATTCACCTTTAGTTCTAGGATTTTAAGAAATTATAATATCTTGTCAATAACCATTTTAAAACAAATTCAAAATATGTTTTGTTGATCTTCAATTAGGATACTATCCCTTTAAGTTTCTTAACTCAACATATATAATCAGATAGATTAATAATGATAGAATTGATTATGTAAAAATTTATGAAACTTACAGCTGCTAATTATCAAGTTTATGAAAATGATTTCATCAGCTTCTAATATGTTACTTGAGTCTTCTACAATTGAGGGTACCTTCAGAATCAAAGATTTTGAAGGCACTCTTTTATAATTTTTAATAGGTAAATCATAAAAGAGAGCTGATCTCCCTTCATCTTAATAAAAAAAATGAAGGGGTTAATGCTGACTACCAACAAATGGCGACAACCTAGACGAACCAGTTATCTCTGCTCATACAACTTATAAATGATATAAACAAAATCTTAAAACTTATTTAAAACAATAAAAAATTCTTTATCTAAATAAAAACCAATATTTGTATTCATATTCATAAGTATAACTCAGAAATATTCCATCTTTTGAAACAAAGATCTAGTTAGGGATAAAATTAAAAATATCTTGATCGAAACAAAATACTTCAGAGTAATAATAACCTACACCATCATCATAGAGTATAGAAATCTACTTTTCTGAAGACTTTCCAGAATCTATTCCATAAACATAATAATTTTATTTTTGCTTGCTTTTCTTTTCTTTTAAACAATAATTCTGACTGAAGACTACTATCTAGGTATGGTATCCCAATGTGATAGAATCATTCACGAGAACTGTCTGGAATAAGCAAGACAACTCATGATGAGACCTCTTGTCTTTCAACTTAAAATCAAAAGCCATCACCCTGGTGATCAGAAATGAAGTTATCCCAGACAATACTGATGATCATGATTAGGCCGGCTCGTGACGAGACCTCCTATTCTTCAGTCAAAATTTATATTTTCTTTGTTCACTTTCATCTTTTAAATTTTATAAAATGAGAGATCATTACCTAGCATGGTGACCAAATGGTAATGTCAGTCATTAATATCACCAAAAAATGAATCAGTTGCCTTGTGATAAGACCCCTTATCTGTTGGTTTGTTAAACCAAAATCCATTATTAGTTTCGTAGTAATGTCATACTAGTGATATTTATGATTCTGATCAAACCGGCTTATTACTAAGACCTTCCGTCTCTCATTTTAGCATTTTATTGACTGGAACAAATTCTAAAAAAATTTCAGATTCTAAATACTTTTGAAGACTGATGGTAGAGATTTGTAAGAGTTTTTCAAAAGTATAAGCTTCGAAAAAGACATTAATAAGCTATCCCCACTTTATATTAAAAATAAAAAGGTGAGGAATAATCTGAGTAATACTTAAAAATTAAATAATGATAGGTTTTTCATAGATTTAAGAAACCTTGATCATCCTGAACAAATTTTTAAAGGATTTTAGTCTAGTATCATAATTTTTTAGGCTCATGAGAAAACTGACTTTTAACTCGAAGATTTATTTATTTACATTTATTTCTTCAGCTACTAACTAAAGATTACTGACTGATTATATACAAAAATTTGACAGTCTGAAATATTTGACTAACATAATTAAAATTGGCTGAAATAACAGAATGGTGTTTGAAAGTTACAAAAGTTTTATGAATTTCTCATCATTCTTAATTCTATGGGCTGTAATTCAGTTTATATACAAAAATATAAATTTATTTACAAACAACGAACAAATTATATACATTTTAAGACCAAAAATATTAACAGAAATATTTTTTCAGGATCAGTCCATTCACTGGGAATGTTTCGAACTGACCTTCAAGTGTTTGTAATCGAAAGGTACTTGGACCTATCTTCTCAGCAATAACAAATGGACCTAGCCAAAGCTTCTGAAACTTAGTATGATCTCCTTTATCCTGATGAACTTTATCCCATTTTAAAACTAAGTCTCCCACCTAGAATTCTTGATTGGAACTGAAGGATTGGTCAAACCAAGACTTCACAATTTGTTGATGTTTTGTAAAGTGTTGTTTTGAATTTTCTCTTTCTTCTTCAATCTTTAACAAAGTATTAATTCTCTTTTCCATTGCTAGACACTCTTCATCTTGAACAGACTGAGCTAATTGCAATGAAGGTAAGAATAAATTTGGTGGTAAAATGGATTTTGTTCCATACACTAAGAAGAATGGTGAGCTACCTATTGCAGCCTTAGGAGTCACTCTGTCTGCCCAAAGGGCATTGACCAATTCTGTATGCCAATCTCGATGGTGAACTAAAATGGTTCTTTTGAGAATTTTCAATAAATTTTTATTTGTTGATTCAGCTAAACCATTTCCATGCAGATGGTAGTTAGATAAATACTTGATTCTTATTCCCTTCTCTAAGGAAAATTGAGTTAACTCAATTGATGAAAAATATGAAGCATTATCAAAGACAAGGGAATCTGGAATACTAAATCTTGTTATGATAAAGAATTCTAAAAATAATATAACCTGATTGGTATTTACAACCCTTAATGGTGCAGCTTCTGCCCAACGAGTAAAATAATCAGTTGCAATTATTATATATTTGTGTTGCTTAGAGGAGGGAGGATTTATTGGCCCTACTATATCAATACCCCATTGTTGAAAGGGTCTTTCAGCTGAAACAGGTTGTAAAGGAAAAGTAGGTTTCTTAGCCCTTCCTGCAGCAAGTTGACATTCTTGGCATTTTTTAACAAAAGTATAGGAATCTCGAAACAAGGTAGGCCAATAATAACCAGCCCTAAGAATTTTATGCGCGGTAGTTTCTCCACCAAAATGACCTCCCTCTGGTCTAGAATGTAACTCCTTCAGAATTACGTCTGTTTCATCTTTGTCTAGACATCGAAGCAATACTCCGTCTAAATTTCTCCAAAAGAGGACATTATCAATTAATAAATAAGGAGCAGATTTCAATCTAAGTGCTCTTTTCTTCTTTGGTTCTAGGTAATCAGGAGCAGTTCCTGTTTCCAAAAGTATTCTTATGTCTGTATACCAGGAATCTTGTGGTGGAGGATAAAAATAAATTTCTCTGGTAAGTAAAACCTCATCAATGATAGTTTCAGTTTTATCATTAGGTAGATGAGCCGCTTCAGTAGCTAATTTTCATAATCCTTGACCTTTGACTATCGTTGAGGGTTTGATTTCTAAGTCATACTCTTGAAGAGTTGTCATCCAAGGTGCTATTTTATCACCTAAGTCCTTTTGCACTAACAAGTTTCTGACTGAAGAATAAGGGACTATTATTTTCGTTTTAGATTTCAATAAATATGGACGAAAATGTTTAACAGCTTTAAAAACAGCAAAAGCTTGTTTATCTACTTCGTGATAATTAAGTTCAGCACCTTTGAAATTTGAGCTCATGAAAGATATTGGTGCTTCGTTATTTTGCTGATTTAATTGGGTTAAAACTGCTGCATATGAAATATCAGAAGCAAAAGTATATAATATGAAATCTTTGTTAAAATCTGGGCTTAGAAGGCTAGGAGCTTCTAAAATGGCTTCTAAATTTTCTGAAATGATTCCTTTTCAGTTTGTCCCCAATTAAAAACAGTGTCTTTCTTAATCATTTTCTGCGAAGGATGAATGATTTCGAAGAAACTGGGAATGAATCTCCTAACAAAATTTATTTTACCAAGAAATGATTGGATTGTTTCTTGCTAGAAGGATAAGTTATTTTTGAAATGGCTTGGGTTCTTTCAGGATCAATCATTATTCCATGTTTTGAAACCACACAGCCTAATAAAATACCTTCTGAGACAGCAAATATTGTTTTTTTAGGATTTAAGGATATTCCAAATTTTCTACATCGTTCAAATACCTTTCTAAGATGATTAATATGATTAGAATGATGTTTAGAGTATACAGTAATGTCATCCAAATAGACAATGATTGAATGGTTAATTAAGCCTCTGAAAGCAATATCCATTACGCGTTGAAAGGTTTCCCCTGCATTGACGAACCCAAAGGGCATCTTGCGGTAAGCATATGTTCCCCATGGAGTTCTAAAAGATGTTTTCAATTGGTCATCTGGGGAAACTAATATTTGGTTGTACCCTAAGAAACCATCAAGGAGCGATAGTATCTCATCCCTAGACACCTTTTGAAGAATTTGTTCCATGGGAGAAACTGGGTAATTATCCTTTTCAGAAGACTTATTCAGATTTATAAGATCTACACATAACCTAATATCCTCTTTTTTCTTCCTGACCGGAACTAAGTTTTCTACCCATTGTGTATGTCTAATGGGAAAAATAATTTTGGTAGCTAACAATTTATTTAGTTCCTTCTTAATTGTCGGTTCTAATGACGGGTGATATTTCCTTATCTTTTGTTGAAAAGGTTTTGACTCTTGTTTAATTGGAATTATGTGTTGCATGACTTATGTGTTGAAGGTTTTCAGGTCATTATATGTCCAAGCAAAGACATCCTTGAATTCCTTAAATAATTTTATAAATGTTGTTTTTTCTTCGGGATTGCAATCCACTCCTAGGTTTATAGTTTGAGGATTCAGATCTGTTACTAAATTTATGGTTTCATACCTCATTTGAGAGCTATTAGTTTTACAATTAGGGACATATCTAAATTTATCCTGAAGATCAAAGAACTTTTCTAATCTTAATACTGAATTAGGAACTGGCTTTACCTTTTCAAAAGCTTTTTTAGCTGAACAAAAATAATTTATTACCGAAAAATCCCACAGATTTTCGTCATGAGTTACTTCGTCTATGGCTGAATCTTTAAAGGTATCCTCATTCATCAGAAAAATCAGCACCTGCACATCATTACCAAATACACGCCAGTTAAACATATTATCAGGTATGGAAGGCCTAAAAATCAATTCAACTGAAAAGAAATCTAGTGTAAGATTTTATAATGGATTTAACTTTGATGCTACATTTGCCAACAAATCTGCTTCCTGATTTGGACTTCTAGGAACAACAATTATGTTAAATGCATCAAAATGTGAAATAAGGTTCCATACCTCTCGTTGATAACCCTGTAAATGTTCAGATAGGTAATGAATGGAGTTACGAACCTATCTGACGATGATTTCGGAATCACCGTATGCAATTAACTCTTTGATATTTAGATCAATCATTTTTTTCAAACCTTGTATTAAAGCTTCATATTCCACAGTATTGTTTGTACAATTAAATTCCATCCTACAAGCTATACATGTTTTATTTCCCTGAGGGTCTACCAACAAGCAACCAGCTCCGGCTCCTTCTTTGGATTTCGCATCGTCAAAATATAAAGTCCAAGTAGAACTATTTACAACCACTTTACTTTCTATAATATTTACGATATTCAGATTATCTACATCATTAATAGTTTCCTTGAATGAAGAGTTAGGAGAAATAAATGTCACATTTCTAAGTTCAGATTGCTGTTTATTTTTAGAAAAGGCAGAATTTTCAGCTTTAAAATTACCAAACCCCAATTCATACATGTAATTCCCCATAATGCAGTCTGAAAATAAAACAGGTTCGCTAGGATCATGTAGTTCTGTGACAGTATGTTTCATATATCTTTCTCTATTTATCTTTATCTGATTTGAATTCCCATTCTTAGGTAACCATAATGTTGACCATTCTGTGGCAAAGAATCCATTCAATTGCTGAGACCAATCCCTACTTAAAAATAGCCCATATGCATCTGGAATATCTACAACAACAATATCTATAATTTGATAAACCGAAGGGTTACAAGAAATCATGACTAAGACATCTTTCATTTCCCCTACAACCTTCACATTTGTCCTGTCCAACTGAGTTATTTGAGAATTCGATGGAACATATTTCCCATTCAACTTTTTGCATACTAATAAAGGCATGACATTGGAGGATGCTCCGGAATCTACCATGCAATTATGAACATTCCTATTGAAAATCTCAAAGATAGGTAAGAATGGAGGCATGGTTGATTTAGAATTCTTACCTATAAGCGAGCCTTTGTCAGCTGTTTCTTTTCCTTTATCAGTTGTTGTTGAATCATTATTGGAACTGTTTGCAGCAACATTTTGTTTTGCATTCAGAATAATTGAACTCATGGCCGGATTTATAACATGACTATTAGGAATTGGGTAGATTTGAATAAGGTCGTACATACTGATATTTGCACGTGTCTTCTTTAAATATTCAATTATATCTTATTGTAAATCTAATTTTGGAGCATTTTGAATAGGTTCGGTAACTGTGTTTGTTTGAGTTTGCTTTCCAGATTGTGTTTGTTTATTAGGATGTGGATTATTGTTGTCATGAGTAGAACTTGACGAGGCTCTTGGAGTGTTTGCAAATGTTCTACTACGAGTATTATAGGCATGTTTTCCTATAGGTGGGATTTTACTCTCATATTCCTTTACAAGACTGTCCCAGAAATGACTGTTAACTTGTTGAGGTTCCTCTGATTCTTCCTCATTTTCTGATTCCTCTTCTTCTTTATTTTTTGTTATTTCTTGATTAGAAGGAGTCTCAGATAAAGATAAAACAACTCGAATTGTATTAAAAATTTCTTCATTTGTTGCTATGTCAGGTGGTGTATTTGTTTTATTAGTTGTATTCGGATTTTGTCTGAATTGATTCCTGAAATATCCCCTAGAAGAGGAAGCTTCAGAATTGGTTTTCTTTAATCCTACAACTTCATTGATTAATGCCCGAATAGCATTTTGTAGCTGTTCTATATCAAATGCTTTATCTTTTTCTGAATTAAGTTTTTCAATCTTCCCACGAAGAAAAGTATCATATTTTCCACTTCTATCTAGTTCATAGGACATAGAATCCTTCTCGACTTTAATGGCTTCCTCAAAATTTTCTACTAAGGTTGTTTTCCCAGCTCTCTTAACAAACATCCCAGAATATTTGGTTAATGCTGAAGTATAATTTTCAATAATTATATCCTCAGGTGGTTGAGAAGCAACTGGAATTTTATTTTTTAATGTCAGAAACCTTTGATTAAAATCTTTGATTCTTTCATTAGGCTCCATTTTAATCCTAGACAACTCTAAGGCTAAAAGAGCAGGAATTTTATAGTCCCCAAATTTATCTAAAATGGATTTATTAAATTCACCCCAATTTGTGATTGATGCCTGCACTAACGAAAAGTACCAAGTCAAAGCTCTTCCTTCGAAAGTTAGAGGAAACAATCGACAAACTACATCTTCATGCTGAATGTTCAAGGTTTGAACAGTAAACATGAATTTGTCAACATGTACCTCTGCAGGTTCTTTGTCATCTGGGTTAAACTTAGGGATAGGCTTATTTGAATGGTTAGGCAAAGGATGTTGTACACCAGGGACAGCTACAGCAGCTGTTCTTAGCCAAGGGAGTTGTGGATTAGGTGGAGGATTGCCTCCTCCCCCTACAGGTATGTTTCTTGCCATTATACTTCTTTCAGAACTAGAGGAACTTCCTTAATTGGATGATTTTGGATTATCAGGAGGTGATTCAGGAGGAGAAGGTGGTTGATCAAAACCGTCTTCTGCAGTTAGTCTTCTAGCAGTGTTTTTTTGATTAGTTTGTCTCTGATGACTTCTAGTTTGATAACGTGGAGTGCTATCAAATTCTTGCAAACCTTGAGTAATTATGTTCAATTGCGGATGACGTCATGGTAGCCTAGGAAGACCATAATCTATCGGAGATACACCAAGTTGATTGCCATATGCTCAGGTAAGAATATGTCGTTATTCTTCCAAAGTTTGAGTACTTTGTTCAGGAGTAAATGGAGATGTGATATGATCACGTTCAAGGATACTCCTAACAGTTTCTATAAACGGTGATCTACTGACTTCTGGAGGATGTTGGCTGGTTGAAAATTTCTCATTAGTTTTTCCCGCCATCAATCATTAACATGCCCTCCTTCTAGCACCATTTGTTGGCCTGATTTTCTAACCTAGGCCAACAAGGAGATTATTCCCACACAATCAGCTTAAAGCAGCGTCCGGTGTGTTTGGAGTAGCAAAATCTCGCAGGTTATGGTCCTGCTACCAACTAAATTTTTCTCTTAAGGAGAAACTAAAATTCAGTGAAAATCTATCCTAAAGTTATATCTATCTAACTGAACCCTAAAATTAGTTTTAACTACCAAAGTTATCATATACTTGCTTTCTTAAGGAAAGTCTTTGATTTTTGAACATTTTTATATTTAATTTTCTAAGTATAAAAGACTATTAAAAATTATTCTAAAAATTACACAAATCCTATTTAAAAACTGTTAAATAGAAAATATATTAAACTAATACTAATCTGAACTATCTTAACTATCCTATCTATTCTATCTCACCTGAGAGCGATTTTGAATATTATATTAATTAGCAATTAATAATATGATAAACAGAAAGATAAGGAATAAGATCTAGATAAAAATACTTAGATAATCTACACTAAATCATTCTACTATAAAATAACTTGACAGAGAAACTGAAATAAATAATTACTTCAAGTTTTTGGAAATGTCTAATCAATTAATAATTAATAACCAACATTAGATATTTGAATAAGAAATAATGTTCAGTAAGAAATCATTGCAACAATACAAATGAAATCAAACAGACATAGACATATATATATCGTCATATCTTGAATTTTTAGTAGTAGCACCGAAAAGTAGACACACTAAAAAAATTTCAGTTACAATAATATACTAATTCAAATACAATATTGCTTTGACAAAGTGAAATACAGATTAATAAACACAAGCATAACAAAGTATATTGTATTAATGTTAAAGATAGAAGATCATATACTGAAATATAAAGAGTATCCAAAATAATACCAATCACGATATCAACTTGGAGATTTCCAGTCACTTCCTATTCCCAAAGATAAAACTTCAGCCAGGAACAAACTAGTATCAAAATAGTATTTCAAGTATTTTTTCTTTAGTCACTCCATCCCTAATCTCATAAAAATTCCTAGCTTATATAATACTACCAGTATCTCGATTCAGTTTTCCCATCAATGTTGTATGCAATACTATAGGATTCCTATAACTATCAAAGAGAATCGAATCTCTTTTCATCAGACACTTGTCACTAAAAGATAACAATAAAAACAACTAGCCTGAAGTAGTTGTTGGTTTAAAGGAACTGGTAAATTCGTGGCTGTGTCGAAACTCCAGTCTTCAATACACATCCACGTCTTCCAACTGAAATCCATAATATTAGAAACATCTTGAAACTGTAAAGGATAGCAATGACATACCCACCTGTTTTAAACAAACAAAAGCACTTTATTAGAAACAAATTAAAACAGGAATAACGAAATAAACTATAATTCATATGTGTGCCTGTAAAATCTGTGATTTTACAGGCATGCACCAAAGAGCTGTTATTACCTATTGACAAAGAGACAAATCATGTAACTAAAAATGAGAATAATCATTAAGCTCTCCTTTGCAAATCAACCACTCAGATGGCTTCGGCTAGTTTGGATTTAAGCCTGATAATCACTAACTTTTGTTTTTCTACTTGTTCAAGCAGATGTTGATTTGTACCTATTATTGACTTTTTCGCCTTTTTATATTGGTTCTTTTTTATATTCATTTCTTTCCACCTGTTAATCCAATTCAACAACTCCTCCCTGAATGTCTTATTTTCCTCCTCTATCAGAGCTGCATTGGATTGACACTGTCTAAGTTCATCTTTCAATTCTATAATCTTGGTCTCGTGTACCCTGTCTAGAACTTGTTGAAGAGTTGCTTCTTCGTTTTCGTGACACGAATCGACTGTCTAAGAAGGATCGGGATTATCTATGTTTTGACCAGATGATTGAAGACTGATAAAAGATGGTTCGGGATCTTAACCATAGGCGTCCATACACGATGGAGCAACTTCTGCCTTACCCGACTCTGTAATGTTTTTAACCGATTTTGCACTATTATCCTTTATAAGAGTGGGTTAATTTATATGAGTAGTTGATGGAACGTCGTCCTCAATATGGACAATCGAAGGCTGAGTACCCTGTTGATTAGTCATAGGAATAGAAACTGTAGGTGCATTATTCATGCTTTTAGTAACTCTCCTCGAATGAACAAACACAATATTTTTTTATTCAAAGCCTCCTCTATCACAACATACCTGTGCTAGTTGATCTAGTTTATGCATAGATTCCATGCCATGTTTATGAGGATTATTTGGCTTGGAGAGAGTTTTACAATCAATAGCATTAATATCTTTGTTTTTGGTTAACCTGTCCTCTGTCTTTGCAGGAGAACTAAAACGTTTATCAGATGGCGATCGGTTCAAGGTTGCTTCAGAGTAACAAGGAGCTATGTTCCCACCACCATCATCACTGATACCAGCATTCATGGCTGTATGGGCTTCTTCAAGCCCTTTATCCTTTGATTCACCCTCAGGAACATTACTAAGCTCGGGCTTTACAGTAGCCTTTCATTTCCTACAGGTCTTTGGGGAAGGGGTTGACCAAAATTGGGTCAGCCCAAAATGACATTCAGCTAAACATTCATCCCATGATTTTCCATAAAAAGATAGCTGATGCTGTATTATAATTTTGACTAAACCATGATGAAATAGAATTCTATCAGGATTATTGAAACTTTGAACCAAATGCGACATTTTTCCAGACTTTGCCAAAGATCAAAATGGTAGATTAAGTTTACAGACTTTTAATGCTAACAGGAGTCATAGGTGGTAATGATGAAGGTGGGAAAATCACCCATCGCACGATACATACCTGACCAAGATCTTGTAGCATGCTCGCTATTCTGGCTTTAGAAACCTGACTGAAACCCCAATTTTCAGGTTTGCATTATCCAGCAAAGGAATCAACAAGGATTGACACTTCTTCTTGTTTACTTTACCACCTTTAAACCAACACTCCCTAGTCTGTTGGAGCCTCATTGCCTCTATAATTTTGTCTTCGTCAACGATGAATTTGAAACCCCCTATCTGTGCTACGTTTTCTTTCAAACTCAAAGCAAACCGTTTGGTCACCTCCGTGTTATGGCCACTTAAGCTCCTGAATAAATGCCCCTATCCAATCTTCTCAAATAGTAAGGCAATGTTCTCATCAGCTTCAATAATTTTTGACCCTGAGATTTCAAAACGACTTAGCGGAGCCATGGCTTCCTCACTACTAACCTGATTACGAAATGGAATGAATGGAGTAGTGAAGAGGGAGGGGATAGGTATCCAGGTGCATGACATGATGAAAAATATAAAATCTTCACATGCTTCATATCTGATAGTGATGAGGGCTCTAAATTTGGCCATTTTAACCAGACTTAGAGATGATGAATGCTACAGCCAATGTTCCGTTATGATAAATGCATGACTAGCCACAACTAACAGTAAAACTTAACCAATTCTACATATCAAGGATTATCCGATTCATGAATTGTAAATCGAGACATTGATTACACACATTGAGCATGATGAGCTCGTACAGCGTTACGAAATGAAATGGATATCAACATTAAATCCTGCTGATACGGTTCATTAATATATTCACAACTGTTAGTTAATCGCAAGGTGTTAGCCAAATCTCCATGCCAATGCAGCGATCCACTTAACAGGTGTTATTTATTTGACATATGGGTCATGTATCCTTGTAAACACTATCAATTGATGGTCTCCTATGGATTATACGTGAAAGGTGGTCGCGCTTATTAACATGGCGATATAGTATCAAAACCATAAACCCTAATGTTTTGCAATACAACTAACTAATAATCCGAATTAACATTTAAGCCATGTATATACATAAAATCTCATAAATATAGTTTTTTTTTTAAACTTTGCAAAATCCCATCCATTAATATCCCGAATCGAATTTGATAGGATACTAAGGTATAAAACTATAACATATGAAGATTTCCAAATGATACTCATTTATTCACTAGCTATATATACAATTTTACAAAGTCATGGTAGGATATTTAAGTTACATATGGGATGTGAACTCTTAGGTTTAATAAGAATTTTAATTTAATAATTCACCTTTAGTTCTAGGATTTTAAGAACTTATAATATCTTGTCAATAACCATTTTAAAACAAATTTAAAATATGTTTTGTTGATCTTCAATTAGCATACTATCCCTTTAAGTTTCTTAACTCAACATATATAATTAGATAGATTAATAATGATAGAATTGATTATGTAAAAATTTACGAAACTTACAGCTGCTAATTATCAAGTTTATGAAAATGTTTTCATCAGCTTCTAATATGTTACTTGAGTCTTCTACAATTGAGAGTACCTTCAGAATCGAAGATTCTGAAGGCACTCTTTTATAATTTTTAATAGGTAAATCATAAAAGAGAGATGATCTCCCTTCATATTAATAAAAAAAATGAAGGTGTTGTTGCTGACTGCCAACAAATGGCGACAACCTGGGAGAACCAGTTATCTCTGCTCATACAACTTATAAACGATGTAAACAAAATCTTAAAACTTACTTAAAACAATCAAAAATTATTTATCTAAATAAAAACCAATATTTTTATTCATATTCATAAGTATAACTCAGAAATATTCCATCCTTTGAAACAGAGATCTAGTTAGGGATCAACTTAAAAATATCTTGATCGAAACAAAATACTTGATAGTAATAATAACCTGCACCATCAGCATAGAGTATAGAAATGTACTTTTCTGAATACTTTCCAGAATTTGTTCCATAAACATAATAATTTTCTTTTTGCTTGCTTTTCTTTTCTTTTAAACAATAATTATGACTGAAGGCTACTATCTAGGTATGGTATTCCAATGTGATAGCATCATTCACGAGAACTATCTGGAATAAGTAAGTCAGCTCATGATGAGACCTCTTCTCTTTCAACATAAAATCAAAAGTCATCACCCTGGTGATTAGAAATGAAGTTATCCTAGACAACACTGATGATCATGATTAGGCCGACTCATGATGACACCTCCTATTCTTCAATCAAAATTTATATTTTCTTTGTTCACTTTCATCTTTTAAATTTTATAGAATGAGAGATCATTACCCAGCATGGTGACCAAATGGTAATGTCAGTCATTAATATCACTAGAAAATGTATCGGCTGGCTTGTGGTAAGACCCCTTATCTCTTGGTTTGTTAAACCAAAATCCATTACTAGTTTCGTAGTAATGTCATACTAGTGATATTTATGATCCTGATCAAACCGACTTATTACTAAGACCTTCTGTCTCTCATTTTAGCATTTTATTGACTGGAACAAATTCTAAAAAGTTTTCAGACTGTAAATACTTTTGAAGATTGATGGTAGAGATCTGTAAGAGTTTTTCAAAAGTATAAGCTTCGAAAAAGACATTAATAAGCTATCCCCACTTTATCTTAAAAATAAAAAGGTGAGGAATAATCTGAGTAATACTTAAAAATAAAATAATGATAGGTTTTTCATAGATTTAAGAAACCTTGATCATTCTGAACAAATTTTTAAAAGATTTCAGTCTAGTATCATAATTTTTTAGGCTCATGAGAAAACTGACTTTTAACTCGAAGATTTATTTATTTACATTTATTTCTTCAACTGCTAACTAAAGATTACTGACTGATTATATACAAAAAATTGTCAGTCTGAAATATTTGACTAACAGAATTAAAACTGGCTTAAATAACAGAATGGTGTTTGAAAGTTATAAAAGTTTTGTGAATTTCTCATCATTCTTAATTCTATGGACTGTAATTCAGTTTATATACAAAAATATAAATTTATTTACAAACAGTGAACAAATTATATACATATTAAGACCAAAAATATTAACAGAAATATTTTTCAGGATCAGTCCATTCACTGGGAATGTTTTGAACTGACCTTCAAGTGTTTGTAATAAAAAGGTACTTGGACCTATCTTCTCAACAATAACAAAGGGACCTAGCCAAAGATTCTGAAACTTAGTATGATCTCCTTTATCCTCATGAACTTTATCCCATTTTAAAACTAAGTCTCTCACCTGGAATTCTCAATTGGAACTAAAGGATTGGTCAAACCAAGACTTCACAATTTGTTGATGTTTTGTAAAGTGTTTTTTTTTACTTTTCTCTTTCTTCTTCAAGCTTTAACAAAGTATTAATTCTCTTTTCCATTGCTGGACACTCTTCATCTTGAACAGACTGAGCTAATTGCAATGAAGGTAAGAATAAATTTGGTGGTAAAATGGCTTCAGTTCCATACACTAATAAGAATGGTGAGTTACCTATTGCAGCCTTAGGAGTCACTCTGTCTGCCCAAAGGGCATTGACCAATTCTATATGCCAATCTCGATGGTGAACTGAAATGGTTCTTTTGAGAATTTTCAATAAATTTTTATTTGTTGATTCAGCTAAACCATTTCCATGTGGATGGTAGTTAGCTGAATACCTGATTCTTATTCCCTTCTCTAAGGCAAATTGAGTTAACTCAATTGATAAAAAAATATGAAGCATTATCAAAGACGAGGGAATCTGGAATACCAAATCTTGTTATGATAAAGAATTCTAAAAATAATATAACCTGATTGGTATCTACAACCTTTAATGGTGCAGCTTCTGCCCAACGAGTAAAATAATCATTTGCAGTTATTATATATTTGTGTTGCTTAGAGGAGGGAGGATTTATTGGCCCTACTATATCAATACCCCATTGCTGAAAGGGTCTTTCAACTGAAACAGGTTGTAAAGGAAAAGCAAGTTTCTTAACCCTTCCTGCAGCAAGTTGACATTCTTGGCATTTTCTAACAAAAGTATAGGAATCTAGAAATAAGGTAGGCCAATAATAACTAGCCCTAAGAATTTTATGCACGGTAGTTTCTCCACCAAAATGACCTCCTGCTGGTCCAAAATGTAACTCCTTCAGAATTATGTATGTTTTGTCTTTGTCTAGACATCGAAGCACACTACTACATTTCGATCCAAAATCCGACGGAAAAATCCGACGGCGCGTGGATTTCTTTTTTTAAACCTACCAAAAATCACAAAGATAATTTTTTTTTTTGAAAATGTGGCCATAAGCGTCGTTTAAGCGACGACGAGTCTCATAAGCGTCGCTTAAGTGACGGCTAGCCTCATAAGCGTCGCTTAAGCGACGGTGGTCAAATTGGTCAATTATTTAAATAAATTCACTTAATTGGTCAATTATTTAACCTGGTAAATTCAATTAATTGGTTCATCGTATTCATGTCCATAATCATGTTTAATTATCATTTAATAAATCCTAATCTCTCTACAATTTCTACAAGGTTAAATAAAGGGCAAAAACAGTGGAAGTCTCTTCACCTTTATTTTTTCCATCATCAAAGTGAAATATAGATAAGCAATCATATTAGAGAAAAAAGGAAAACAAGTTTAAAATCATCAAGAGATTCCAAAATCCTTTAAATGATTTGTCTTTTCTCTCCTTCAACGGGTTGTCAAGAAATATAAACATTTAATTTCAATTTTCATGGTCATCTTCATCTTCATCAAATAGGGTCATATCATGTTTGTTGGCAAGTATGGTTTTTCCCCTTCTCTTTTCCTTTGGACTAGGGGTCAATCATTTTAATTATATCTACAAAGAACCATCCGAATCCAACCTAGGGGAGATCCTAAAATTGGTGGTGTTCTTTCAAGGATGTTTGAGGAGGAAAAGAAGATGGATCTCTTTCAACTAGTGACAAAGGAATAATTGTGTTCCTTCCTCTAATATTTCCAAATGGATAAGATTCTAGGGTCATATGGGTGACCAACTAAGTTTTATGTGGATTTTACTTCTTAGAAATAATTGGTGATGATCTATTAAAGGTGGAGGAGGAATTTTAGATGACTAGGACGATGCATACTAGTTTAAATTCAATATTCCTAGAATCCATCCCAAAGGTGGATTGGGGCCTATGAAATTCAAATATTTCATACCATTATCACTTCGCAATTGCATGTATAAGATAATTTCAAAGGTGATAGCTATTCACCTCAAGCCTCTTATTTCAATGGTGATATCTATGAAATAGTTTGTGTTCCCCAAGGTAAGATTGATTCGCAAGGCTATCAACTCATACTTGGAAGGTATGCACTTAATTAATACCTCTCATATTCTTGTGACTATCATTAAATTATTATTTCTAAATATTATGATTGAATATATTATTTCTAAATATTATAATTTCTAAATATTAAATTATGAGTAATGAGTAATTGAGTCACTTGTCATTTGTGAATGATATTATTCTATTTTTTCTTAATTCGCTGGTTTTCCATTCTGCATCCCATCAATACCTTTTTTCCCTCAAGGGTTTAGCTAAAATGTTTATCATATCTACAACCAAATTAATTCCATGTGGGTGGTAACAATGCAACATCTAATTAATGTTCAATTCCCTTTCAAACACAAATAAACCTGAAAACTAAGTGTGAAGAGATGAGTTGGTTGGCATCGAGTTAGTTTAGGCAAGTAAAGGAGGAAGGACTTTCAAAAAATCCCAAAACAAAGACAGAGCATCCAAATGCGAGAATATAAAAATGGAGGCATTAGTAACTGGGGTTTAGGAAATTGCACTGATTAATTCACACGGCATATATAGTTCTGGCCACAAGACCAAAAACACATTTCTAATCATATTGGCTTCCTCCACCATTCCTTTCTTGGCAAGTCCTTGGCTGGTTACGTGATATCGTATAGGTGTGTCCGTCGATAGCAGTTGAAGGAGGAGGATTAGCCGAGGGATCTGCAGACGAAAATGAGCGGCCACGATTCCAAATATTTCTCTACCACTAAAAAAGGGGAGATCCCCGAGCTCAAGGATGAGCTCAATTCTCAGTACAAGGTAGGTCAACGGTTCAATTTCCTCTGCTATCTATGTTATCTCTTTTTCTCCAGATCTTGTGTTCTCAATGATGAAGCGCAATGTGTCAATCCACTGAAATCTACATCAGTCTGCTCTCTACAAATTATGGCAGAGATATTCTATATGCTTTTTATGGGGTTTTTGATAATTATAATGCCTTTTTCCTTAATGTTTCGTTTTCTCAATTATGATCACTCTGGTTAGGGGTTCGATCCGCTAAACAGAATCAGAAGAACTACATTAAAATTAGATAAAGATTAGCCCAGATCATGGTTTAAACAGGGATGAATCTTATATAAATCGAACCACTAGACCAAACGGATCATCTACAAAGAAAGCAAGCCCTACTGCCAGTGAAGTGCTCGATTGCTTCGGACCTCAGTTTATGATGAAAGGACCCATGGTGGTGGCACCATGCATGGAATGTTGGTTGTATTTGCAGGCCCTCTTTAGACCATAATCGACTTGGGTGATTGGGGTTTTCAGAATTAGCACACCTACTCATCGATCCAATGGACTGGGGTTTTCTCACCTACACTTGCCTACTCCTAGATTCGATGGCTTGGGGTTTGTTCACCTATGCCTACCTGCTCGCAGATTTGACAGGGTGCGGTTTCTCCAACGACTGCACATTATCAATGCAGGGTCTACGATTTTGGTGAATGATGTTGGTGGGGCGTTTAGCTAAGCCTGCTCGCAGATTTGACAGGGTGGGGTTTCTTTAACGGCTGCACATTATCAATGCAGGGTCTACGATTATGGTGAATGATGTTGGTGGGGCGTTTAGCTAAGCTTGTTACCAGGTTTTTTCTATTTCCTCTTTTAAAATTTTTTGCTATTTCACATTAAGTTTTTAGCATATAAGGGCCATTTTCTTCCAAAACCAGGATTTTGTTTCACCTAGAAAGTTTTCAGAGTTTTTTAGGTTTCCTTCTAACAATATTTTCTAATATTCTCCAATATTCTGATAAGTTTCTTTCAATACCCATGGCAATGTATTCTCCAAAACAGTATATGCTACATTGCTAGAGATTTTGAATCAATGTGCAAGTCAACAGTGTCCGTTTGCTAGAGATTTTGAATCGATGTGTAAGTCAACTGCTTCCATTTTGTATTGGTGTAGAAGAGAAAAGGTTATTTGTGTAGCATTTTGGATTTTTCGTAAAATAAAAAAACTGAGATTGTTACTGCAGTTGTTCTCATACAACTTTGGGGCCTTTGGCAATCCAGCTTATGATTGTCTAACTGAAGACATATGCCCATAAAATTTAAATCGACCTATAGGAGCTCTTAAATTCTCCGTGAGAGGTTCCCAAGTCAGAGTTGCGATTCAAGCTTACATATATATTCAATGAATTTAGACCTTATTCTATGAGTAGTATCAGTACATCAAACCAAAGAACACATTCAATACTATCTCCAGTTATTTTGTCTCCCCTCGTGAAAATGTATGGAATCTCCACTACAAACATTACTGATGTCTTATTCAAAAAACACATCAATTTCAATTTCAAGTAAGAAAATGGTCAAAGATTGGAATGTACATTTATATTCCCCTCAAATGAATATGTGTACATCTTCTCTATGCTTTCAAAAACAAGCCTTCAAAAAACAGTAGATACAAAGGAATCCTCAAATGAAGCTGCCAACCTCACATTTATTTGTTCACTTTAATTCTGACAATTAGAGTCTCCATACTCTGCACAGGATTGAATTATTTGATATGCTATTTTTATCAAACTGACTTTCAATTTTATTTATAGCATATATTCAGCTTGGCTATCAAATTGTCAATTTACCATGATACAATGAAACGATAAAAGGAATGAGAAAAAATTATCTCCTGTAGGAACAAAAAGACAAATTTCTCACATGTTCAAACAGGTTGCAAATAAAAATAACTGTTAAATTAGATATGGTATAGTCATACATTTCTTGACTAGTGAAAAGCACACTTCATAATGGCTCACTTCATAGAAATAAATTCTGCAAATGGATTAGACATGTTGAGGTTTTCTAAGATTCTGATTAAATAGCCCTCAACCCTCTTGAAAATTAGCAATAACGTATCGAATGATCTCATCTATATCCTCCAGTATCTAGTAGCAACATACAAGTTGTGCTCATAGTAGAAGTTTACAACAAACCTTTTCAATATGCAGGTTCCCAAATCCAAGAACTCCAGATGCAAATAGAAACAAGAAGCCTTTGGAGAATAGTTGTAAATTTATTGATCTGAACCTTTCATCCAAATAATAATACATGTAAGCTTTTGGATCATGGCAAAAGCACAGGACCCATAACAGAAGCAGTTTTCATTTGAGTGGTATGCAACTACTTCTTCCCCAAAACAAGTCAGCAGAATGCTCAAGCCTTAAACACTATCCCGAATTCCATCTCTGAAGGGGCTTGTTTTGCTTTCCATTTTCAGTTCATTAACATTGTAGTCCTGCAGCGATGGATTGTTTTTCTCTTCTACAGGAGAAGCATGCAAAGCTTCAACTCTTTGAAGAGAAGATGATCTTGAGTGTGCCTTTTTTCTCTTGCATCTAGGAACATATATATCAAAAGGTATCTTAGGTAAGCATTCCATGTTTGAAATGCTTTCTCCTACAGCTGCTGGGCTGACATCCTTCTCTGTTCCCCCTGTTGTCTGAGACTGAGATGCCCCTTTTCCAACTATGCTTTCACATTCAGTGAGTTTCTTAACTGGAGAAGGAAAATCCTGCTGCTGCTTTTCTTTCATCTCCATAACTGCATTATGTTCGATGGAGATTTCTCAAAGATGCAAAATATTCTTCCAGGAAAACCAAGAATAAATATTCAGGCACTTCATCTGCTTCATCTGATGTAAGTGTTAACTATTTATTTTATTTGTATTGCTTATTAATTTTATTATGAATAAGCTCTATGATTGTCATGGCAAATTGATGAAACCCATAATTTCAATTGTCATGGCCTTGTCACTCATGTATTAGTTATTTTGAGTACTTTAGAACAAGATTCATGGAATGCCTTCTTTGTAGCTATAGTCAAAGAGTTTTAAATCATCATAGACAACTGAATGGAAGATTTTTCACTTTTGGTCACCAGACATGTCATTCATCCAATGCCTTGAAAACAAAATACATGTGTTTTGGTTTCCATTCTTCTTCTAGATGATAATCCTGTTTCTACTCTTTTACTAGTTACTCACTAGGGACTATAAATCATTATTGACAATTGTGTCTACACTTCTGGTGAGAAATTGGTTCATTGTCTATATGTAGCAACAACCATGCACCTATACAGGGACCTATGTGGTTTTGGTGGCCAAGTCTGGTCCTCTTCAGGGATAGCTTGCATCTCTCAGATGCACAAGATAGTTCCCTCTTTCAGTGTACTGTATTTTGTACATATCTTAGAATTTAGAAACTAGGTTGTACTATCATACTAGTATGTACACATACAGAACAATTAGTGCTAGTCAATATAGAAGGATGCGTGCACTGAAGTTTCATGCAGTAGAGTGGGAATCATCTATTAGCTTTCTAGGTGCATTTACTTATATTTGTTTACTGCCTATTGGTCTCTCTGCAGCTCTTTTACCACCATGTTTACTGTCCCATAACTCTGGAATTTGCTATTCACTTGTATAACTAGAATATGACGAAGCAATGTTTCCATGGCCAAAGAGTCATGTATAACTTAGAAATTGTTATCTGGAATCGTGATCTGTTCTGTGGTCTCTTGTTATGTATGAATTTTGTATGAGTGTATATTATAGAAAATTCTGTGAGCAACCATGCTTGACACTATCCTTACACTGCATGTAAAGTCTATAGAGCTAAAAGCTGATTGATGATAGAGAGCGTATTTCTATTAGGGCGTCTTGAATTGCCAAATTACTGTTTTATGTAGATCCAACCATTCCTTTTTCTTGGTTTGATCTAATCTCATGATATGCAGTGTTGACACCAATGGGATTTCATATAGCACTTTGTTTACGCAGATATGATGACCCATTCCTCAGTTATTAACTGTAGGAATGAATTCTTTGAGTGCATATCTGCTCACCATGTTATGAAGTTTAACATGGTATCAGACCTATAGCTTTGAAATTCTCCATGCAACCTTCATCCTCAAGATCAGAGTCACTGTCAGATGGCTGAAGATGATCCCTCTCATCTGAGAGAGGCAAGAATGGATCAACACCACTAGCCCCCCTCAATGATGTAGTGCTGGAAGAAACATATTTTTGAGGCTTCAAGCAGAGGTAGCTTGTCCCTCTTACCCCTCCTGCTCCACAATCACAAAAGAAACGGCTTAAACGAGAGTAAACAACTCTGTGACCCCTGTGGCACACCTTAGCACAAATAGAACAACGCCCTTTAGAAACAGTCAGATCGCAAGTGTAGCAGAAATAATGACCTGTCAAAATAGCCTATCAAACTTTATGGTCTTTGTATAATGTTTGAAGCTGAGAGAGTATTATATATAGAATGATGTTTTCCAGCTGTGATATCTCCCTTGTATGGCCAAAATGAACATTATGGCGCAGAATTCTGCTAAAACTTATGAAGTATTCAATTTCAAGCAACTTGTCTCTGCCCAATTCAGGACTCCATGGAAAAGCACCAACTTCCTTAACATCAATATCTGATAGAGTGATCCATACAAGTACAAAACAATATCTTTCAAGTATAAGCTCATGCACTTGGGAAGCTTCCCTATTCTGCCACACTTCCAAAATGCAACAAACAACAGAATAGATATCATACCAATTTAAACCCAGATCTTGAACAACTTTGTGTTCTAAAATACCCCAGTTATGAACCCCACTAACGTCAATCAGTTGCTGAAAGAGATCAGCCATTCCATGCTCTTATGTGACTCCCTCATTCACATTTATAACACTTTGTACCACATGATATACCCATGATTCGAAATAGTCTGTTCCTATTTTTAAATCTTCTCTCCAACAAACCAAATCCCAAGTTCAGTTTTTAAAGCAGCAGTAAGGATATGATAGCTGGTCTGGTTAAAGAGAACCCCAAAAGTATGGAGATAAGGTGAAAATATCTCCATTTTAGAGCTCGTTCACCAACAGAAGCTTGACAAATCCAATGCAAACTATTATGAGCAAGGAGTCAACAAATGAAAACCACTGGCAGACAAGCTTTCTAACATAGACTTGGAAACTTTGTTATTTAGCTTTTCTATACAAAACAAAAATTTGAATATGAAAAAACTAAACCACATAATTATTTGCATTTGTATATTTCCCTTAATTGGCCCTTAATGGGATATGTAAAAACTTCTAGAGGATGTAATTTCCCACAATATAAATGGGCCTCAACTCAGAGAACAACTATACATACCCACTTTCTCGATCCTTTTTAGACCATACCATGTTTTTTATTCCCTTTGTTTGAATTATAGGGGGCCATGCTATATTATATCTATCAGAGTAAATTGCAACACCAAGATAGGACAAGACAGGTGCCTTGATTTCCTCTCTGAACTTTCATTCTTTTAGTGAAGTAAAAGTCTAGAAGATTACATTACAAGTGTATCACCGGAATATGGGTCAAACATTACAAGTGTATCTCTGTCGTAGGTTATAGCAACCCAGCAATGAGACATATCTCAGACCAGATCTTCCAGTTCTTCCCAGCAGACATCTATCAGGATTTTCGTCCATACGGCCTAGGATGGTAGGAGAGTTTCTGTTACGGAAGGTTGATCACCCCCTAGGTGAGCCATTCCCCCTGATACTGTTGGTATTTTTCTTTGGTTCTCTGCAGAACTTGCAGATACCTGCACTATTGATTCATTTCCCCACACCATCCTCAGAGGTCGTAGACTTTAGGTCTTTTCTATCATAGGCTAATTTATGTTTTTCTACGAGCAGCTATTGCACTCCCACTTTGTACCTCACATGTGTGTACCTAGCAGTCTCATTGACCTATTTATGGTCATTTGTTGGCCATTAATAAAAGTATCTTATCTTATCTATATAATACTGCCTTGAATGTGATGAAACCTTATATCATTCAAAGTAATAAAAAAGAATAGCAGAAAGTAGAATGGTGTGTTTCTTGAAAAATACCATGACAAATACCCGTGCCAATAAAACTGCTACAGCAAACCATATGAGCAATTAGTCCCAACCACCGATAGTAAACAGGCAATGCAAAAGAATCCATGCCATAAATTAAACACAGGCATTTGTATCTGGAGAAAAGAAACCTCCAAGGTAAAAAATACTCCCAGGTAAATTAAACACAGGCATTTGTATTTGGAGAAATGCAAAAGAAAGCTGTGATAGCTCCCCTGTATGGCCAAAATGAACATTATGGCGCAGAATTCTGCTAAAACTTATGAAGTATTCAATTTCAAGCAACTTGTCTCTGTCCAATTCAGGACTCCATGGAAAAGCACCAGCTTCCTTAACATCAATATCTGATAGAGTGATCCAGCCAAGTACAAAACAATATCTTTCAAGTAGAAGCTCATCCACTTGGGGAGCTTCCCTATTCTGCCACACTTCCAAAATGTGACAAACAACAGAATAGAGATCAAACCAATTTAAACCCAGATCTTGAAGAACTTTGTGTTCTACAATACCCCAGTTATGAACCCCACTAACGTCAATCAGTTGCTGAAAGAGATCAGCCATTCCATGCTCTTCTGTGACTCCCTCATTCACATTTATAACACTTTGTACCACATGATGTGATATTTTCCTTTTCCATTCACCTGTGCTTAGGTTGGGCCACACTTCTGAAGTCTCTATTTTGGGATGTGAACTGCATTACAGTCTTGCTCCTTCTAATTCCACTTTCCAACTGAGTCCCTATCTTGGTCTAAAGCTGTTCACTATTTGCTCAAAAAACCTCTCGCATATTTATTCTTATGCTTTGTCTTCATAATAGTGCCCGTTAGGATACAGGTTTCATGGTTAAACACCTATGTCAGGATGCTCTAGTTTAAAACTAAGAATCAAGGGAATAATGGTTCTCTCTGCTCTCTTTCCATTTGACATTTTGCTTCTGAATCAACATGAACGAGGATGCTTCCCTTTGAATGAGTATAGGCAGCATAGGATGATTAGCAGCATTGTTCTAGTTGTGTGTTTTAAATGTTTTAAATGCACTTTCAATTTTAAGAGATTAGCAATAGAACATGAGGGATTTGTGACTTGTGAGCATATGTTGTCAATATATTTAACATCTTTCAAACATTATTTTAAGCTTTTGTTTCAATATCTTTGTCAGTAATTTTTTATTCTGATCTGTTGCTTGTACCCATTCTTTTGGTGACAATGCAGGGATGGCAGGCATTCTATATCAAATGGCAGACAGAGATGGATGAAAGAGCAGTTTCTGTAGTAGAACTT
The DNA here is from genome assembly GCA_001517045.1 of Pseudotsuga menziesii. Taxonomy (NCBI): domain Eukaryota; kingdom Viridiplantae; phylum Streptophyta; class Pinopsida; order Pinales; family Pinaceae; genus Pseudotsuga; species Pseudotsuga menziesii. The sequence goes on from LPNX010615894.1 coordinate 233,763, forward strand.
GTAAAACAGAGTGCCTGCTACGAGTCTCTTGAAGTAGGAGATTACCAGAGAGCTATGGAACTTTTAAAAAAGACTGAAATGGGATTCAAAGATGTCCAATTGTATCTATTCACACCTAAGCATATTGTTCTTGTGAACCTTATTGGTCTGCATTATTGCTTGGTTTGGCTAGGAATCCAGGTAAACAAACTTTAATTTGTTCTTTTCTTCTAATCATGTGAGAACATGACGATGTGCATGTGGCAAGAGAGAGGCCTTTGCTAGAAATAAATTAATTTGACTGCATATGAAATGAGTAGTGTGCCTCGTAATGGATTTTTGAGCTCCACTAATATTTGATGCCTTTCTACAACCATGCATATATGTTTTACTTTCAAAATCTCTTGAGACAACTTGTGCTATATGAAAAGTAGAAAATGAGAAGCTATTATGTACTTTTGGTTGTGTGAATTTCTACTAAGGTTCATCAATCATGCCCAGATTTTGCTTTAATTTTAGTGGTTAGAATCCTTCCTTTTTTCTAGCAATGCACTATTTGGTGAGGCACTGTCCAAAAATGTAGCAAAAAAGGTTGAGATACAAAACACTCATCTTTTCAAATTTCTCTAACGTGAAAATATCTAAATTAGTTTCATTTTTTACCAACCTACCAAGCAAATAATAAAGGAATTAAGCTTCATCTGGTGTGTAATGTCTTGACAGAGTGAATATGTCAAAGCAGCTCTGTGTAAGAATCAAATCAGTAACAGGAATGCTTGCTTGAGATGGTACAACAGCTGGCTTTCCAATAAGTTGCCTCGCATCTAATATTGTTATTCTGTCACCTTCTCCTGCTGCAAGCCTGCCTCTGCTATTTATAGTAAGAAGAGATTTGACGATAGAGCCACTTGAAAGATGGGATTTAAGTTCCCTTGCATTAGAATATTCTGTTTTAATCTTCATGTCTAGAGATCCACTTTCATGGTGATTTCACATTGATGCTCCATTGGCTTATTGTAATATGGAAGAACATATAATTTCCCACCAATTCTCTTCGGACAGAAGAGATCACTGCTAGCCATCAAGTTGAATATCCAGTCCCGATCTTCAATATTGTGACCATCAATAAATTTTCTCATATCACCAATGTCAAAAGTCAGTTTCCCTAGATAGAAATGAAAAGGAAAGCATCATCAAAAGATGCAGACAACAGCTCAAAGTAATTTAGAGTTAATAAGTGGATATGATGGCTAATTTTATTAATATAGTTTTCACATATTAGAAAAATGCCGATTATGTGGGAGGATATTGTGTCTCTACTCAGAAAATATCCGAGGAAACCAAGAATAAAAATATTTAGAGATTGGACAGGCATCTCAGAATGCATTTTGTAAACTTATTTTTATGTAAAGACAATATAACTATTTGTAATAAACTAAAATTAGTTTGTAAGCATATTTTGCAAGCATATTTAAAGATACACAGATTTACTGTATATAAAGGGCAGAAGTATTTTGAAAAGCACGGTTAGAGCATTTAAAGTATAATATATTTACTGGAATGAAGATTTATTTCATCTCCCCTCTCCCCAGAAAACTATCTATAGAAGAAAGACCCTCTTTAGGGAGAATTGCATGGTGCATACATTCCCAGAGGGAGGCTTTTTTCCATTGGGGGATTGGTGAACTCTGCCACTTCAGCCGATGTGTGTGCATATGACCCATCCTTGAATAGGTGGGAGTCCCTTGTACCCCTCAAGCTTCCACGGTACGAGCCAGTTGCTAGTATTGGGGGAAAGATTTATGTTATGGGTGGTTGTATGGAATCTCCTCCAATGCCTCTAATGCAATTAAAATTTTCATTTGGGGTTCTGGTGATAAACTGGTCTGGCTGGAAAATACTGTGTTAAAATCGTGCCATTGGCGGTCCAAAAGCCTTTGAAAGAAACATTGAAAAGAGAAAACTAAATATTTTTTCTATTAATTCGGCTTAAAGATAAATGCCAAAATTACGAGAACAATATAGATTGCAAGTCCAGCTGTTAATGAGACAAAAAAAAAGCCATGGGGCAGATGAAAATGAAAAAGATTCCAATGGCAATTGTGAGAATCAATTGCAAGCTTAAGATGGTATATATATTCCTGAAGAAATCCCATCGAAAAGTATTTTTCTCCAAAGAAATTCCCTGATACCAAGGTGTACCGTGTAGAGCTTCCTTCCATCTCTTCAAACACATCTTTACCTGGTGCCATGGCCTATTATCAATCAAGGAATACAGAACTAAATACACCTTGGCATTATTACTATCTTTACTGATTGCACATAAGAATCAGTAAAGCATTAGTATGAATTTAATTACAGCATTCCCTAACTTTTTTTTTTTGGAAAATAGCCTGTTAGAAGGGCCTCCTTTCTACTGACAAGATCGTCATCAAAGATATTATTGGGTTACTTCTCCCTGAGACATGTGAAAGGATTGCTAATTTTGACGAGAAAGATAGAATATTTGTTACGGTAGATCGATTAACTGAGCATGCACACTTTGTAGCAGTGCAATTCACATATAAGGCACATTATATAGCAAAAACATTTATTGATTATATGGTTTACCTAAAACATTTATAACCGTTCATGTTCTCGAATTTTGGAGCATCTTTTGGAAGGAATTATTCAAACAGTTGGGAACCACCTTGAATAAGAGTTTGAACTACTTCCTAGAAACTGATGGGAAATCTGGAATTGTTAATATATTCCTATCAACTTGTCTCTAAAGTTCATCAGATAGCTTAGTTCATAAAAAATGTTGTTTCATTAAGCCTTAGTCCTGTTTGTGTTGCTTGAAAAGATGGTTTTTTTTCTGAGAAAATGGTTTAGATATGCAAATAATTTACTAATTTAGGAATATTAGTTAGACATGAAATTTTCATTTTTTTAACTTGTCAGTGAAAAGATTCCATGTCATGAATGCTATAAAACTGTTTTTTTATAGGGCTTTGGCTGTTTGAATCTGTGAATATTAGTTCACACTTGCAAAATTGCGGATCTTTTCCTTTTTTTATGTAATCATGTTCACAGAATAATGTGGCTACCTGTTCTATTCTCTCAATATTCCATTCTTGGATTAGTTGTAAACGTTATATTTTATTATGGGTAAGAAGTTGAAGTTTGGTTCCTTGAATGTAATGCAGAGAATGAGCATATCACAAGCAAGATCTATGGGTTGGCATGGAGCACCTGCAGGTTCCATTAACCCTATTGTCAAAACAATTCTGCGAATGGACGTTCCGGCTGACAAATTTCCCCATGTAGGTTAACTGATATATGAAACTATATGTAAATTTTATAAATATGTTTATTTTATTTTCTGTAATATTTCTTAACAAGACTCCATATGGATGGTTTCAGTTCAATTTTTGTTGGTCAGCTCCTATGGATGATTTTTGTTTTTTATCCCATTTTTTCCATGATCAAAACAGTCAGCAACGGTGATCCTGTTGAGAGAAGGCACTTTCATGGCATCCAAGTTCTTTTTTCAACCTGGAAGAAATAGTGACATGAAAAATGCAGAGTAATAACTTCTTCCACTATAATCTTATGATAATATTTGTATTTTTTTTAAACCCTTATATATGTCGGTTAAGTGACGGATGTAGGCGATTTTTTAAAAAAAAAATTCAGTAAGTGTCGCTTAACCGACGCTTTAAGCGACGACTGTAGGCGATTTAAAAAAAAAAATTCAGTAAGTGTCGCTTAACCGACGCTTAAGATTTATATTCGTCGCTTAACCGATGGAATTTATGTCACTTAACCGACACTTCATCCTTATATTCCTCGCTTACCCGACGGTTATTAATATCGCTTAACCGACACTTCATCCTCATTTTCGTCGCTTAACCGATGGTTTCTCATGTCGCTTAACTGACGCCGTGCATTTAACCGACAGTAATTGAGGTGTCGCTTAAACGATGGATTAAATAGATGTCGGATAACTGATGACAAGTTTTCGATGCTTAAAAAAAATCAAAGTGTCGTACATGCGATAGGGAAGTGTCGAAAATCTGACAATACGGCCGTCGGATTTTTGGTCGAAATGTAGTAGTGGCAATACTCCGTCTGAATTTCTCCGAAAGAGGACATTATCAATTAATAAATAAGGAGCAGATTTCAATATAAGTGCTCTTTTCTTCTTTGGTTCTAGGTAATCAGGAGCAGTTCCTGTTTCCAAAAGTATTCTTATGTCTGTATACCAGTAATCTTGTGGTGGAGGATAAAAATAAATTTCTCTGGTAAGTAAAACCTCATCAATGACAGTTTCAATTTTATCATTAGGTAGATGGGCCGCTTCAGCAGCTAATTTACATAATCCTTGACCTTTGAATATCATTGAGGGTTTGATTTCTAAGTCATACTCTTGAAGAGTTGTCATCCAAGGTGCTCTTTTCTCACCTAAGTCCTTTTGCACTAACAAGTTTCTGACTGAGGAATAAGGGACTATTATTTTCGTTTTAGATTTCAATAAATATGGATAAAAATGTTTAACATATTTAAAAACAACAAAAGCTTGTTTATCTACTTCATGATAATTAAGTTCAACACCTTTGAAATTTGAGCTCATGAAAGGGATTGGTGCTTCGTTATTTTGCTGATTTAATTGGGTTAAAACTGCTGCATATGAAATATCATAAGCAAAAGTATATAATATGAAATCCTTGTTAAAATATGGGCTTAGAAGGCTAGGAGCTTCTGAAATGGCTTCTAAAATTTTCTGAAATGATTCCTTTTCAGTTTATCCCCAATTAAAAACAGTGTCTTTCTTAATCATTTTCTGCAAAGGACGAATGATTTCAGAGAAACTGGGAATGAATCTCCTAACAAAATTTATTTTACCAAGAAATGATTGCATTGATTTCTTGCTAGAAGGATAAGTTATTTTTGAAATGGCTTGGGTTCTTTCAAGATCAATCATTATTCCATGTTTCAAAACCACACAGCCTAATAAAATACCTTCCGAGACAGCGAATATTGTTTTTTTAGGATTTAAGGATATTCCAAATTTTCTAGATCGTTCAAATACCTTTCTAAGATGATTAAGATGATCAGGTTGATGTTTAGAATATACAGTAACGCCATCCAAATAGGCAACGACTGAATGGTTAATTAAGCCTCTGAAAGCAATATCCATTGCGCTTTGAAAGGTTGCCCATGCATTGACTAACCCAAAGGGAATCTTGCGGTAAGCATATGTTCCCCATGGAGTTCTAAAAGCTATTTTCAATTGGTCATCTGGGGAAACTAATATTTGGTTGTACCCTGAGAAACCATCAAGGAGTGATAGTATCTCAGCCCCAGACACCTTTTGAAGAATTTGTTCCATGGGAGGAACTGGGTAATTATCCTTTTCAGAAGACTTATTCAGATTTCTAAAATCTACACATAACCTACTATCCCCATTTTTCTTCCTGATCGGAACTAAGTTTGCTACCCATTGTGTATGTCTAATGGGAAAAATAATTTTGGCAGCTAACAATTTATTTAGTTCCTTCTTAATTGTCGGTTCTAATGACGGGTGATATTTCCTTAGCTTTTGCTGAAAAGGTTTTGACTGTTGTTTAATTGGAATTATGTGTTGCATGACTTGTGTGTTGAAGGTTTTCAGATCATTATATGTCCAAGCAAAGACATCCTTGAATTCCTTAAATAATTTTATAAATGTTGTTTTTTCTTCGGGATTGCAATCCACTCCTAGGTTTATAGTTTGAGGATTTAGATCTGTTCCTAAATTTATGGTTTCATACCTCATTTGAGAGCTATTAGTTTTACAATTAGGGATAGATCTAAATTTATCCTGAAGATCAAAGAACTTTTCTAATCTTAATACTGAATTAGGAACTGGTTTTACCTTTTCAAAAGCTTTTTCAACAGAACAAAAATCATTTATTACCGAAAAATCTTACAGATTTGCGTCATGAGTTACTTCGTCTATGGATGAATCTTTAAAGGTATCCTCATTCATCAAAAAATTCAGCACCTGCACATCATTATCAAATACACACCAGTTAAAAATATTATCAGGTATGGAAGGCCTAATAATCAATTCAACTGAAAAGAAATCTAGTGTAAGATTTTCTAATGGAATTAACTTTAATGCTACATTTGCCAACAAATCTACTTCCTGATTTTGACTTCTAGGAACAACAATTATGTTAAATGCATCAAAATGTGAAATAAGGTTCCATACCTCTCGTTGATAACCTTGTAAATGTTCATATAGGAAATGAATCAAGTTACAAACCTATCTGACGATGATTTCAGAATCACCGTATGCAATTAACTCTTTGATATTCAAATCAATCGCTTTTTTCAAACCCTGTATTAAAGCTTCATATTCCACAGTATTGTTTGTACAATTAAATTCTATCCTACAAGCTATACATGTTTTATTTCCATGAGGGTCTACCAACAAGAAACCAGCTCCGGCTCCTTTGGATTTCACACCGTCAAAATATAGAGTCCAAGTAGAACTATTTACAACCACTTTACTTTCTATAATATTTACGATATTCAGATTATCTACATCATTAATAGTTTCCTTGAATGAAGAGTTAGGAGAAATAGATGTCACATTTCTAAGTTCAGATTGTTGTTTATTTTCAGAAAAGGTATAATTTTCAGCTTTAAAATTACCAAACCCCAATTCATACATGTAATTCCCCATAATGCAGTCTAAAAATAAAACAGGTTTGCTAGGATCATGTAGTTCTGTGACAGTATGTTTCATATATATTTCTCTATTTATCTTTATCTTATTTGACTTCCCGTTCTTAGGTAACCATAATGTTGACCAGTCCGTGGCAAAGAATCCATTCAATTGCTGAGACCAATCCCTACTTAAAAACAACCCATATGCATCTGGAATATCTGCAACAACAATATCTATAATTTGATAAACCGAAGGGTTACAAGCAATCCCGACTAAGACATCTTTCATTTCCCCTACAACCTTCACATTTGTCCTGTCCAATTGAGTTATATGAGAATTCGATGGAACATATTTCCCATTCAACTTTTTGCAAAATGATAAAGGCATGACATTGGAGGATGTTCTAGAATCTACCATGCAATTATGAATATTCCTATTGAAAATCTCAAAGGTAAGTAAGAATGGAGGTGTGGTTGATTTAGAATTCTTACCTATAAGCGAGGCTTTGTCAGCCGTTGCTTTTCCTTTATTGGTTGCTGTTGAATCATTATTGGAACTGTTTGCAGAAACATTTTGTTTTGAATTCGGAATAATTGAACTCATGGCTAGATTTATAACATGAATTTAGGCATTGGGTAGATTTGAAGAAGGTTGTACATACTGATGTTTGCACGTGTCTTCTTTAAATCTTCAATTATATCATATTGTAAATCTAATTTTTGAGCATTTTGAATACGTTGGGTAACTTTCCAGATTGTGTTTGTTTATTAGGCTGTGAATTATTGTTGTCATGAGTAGAACCTGACGAGGCTCCTAGAGTGTTTGCGAATGTTCTACTATGAGTATTATAGGCATGTTGTCCTGTAGGTGGGATTTTACTCTCATATTCCTTTACAAGACTATCCCAGAAATGACTGTTAACTTGTTGAGGTTCCTCTGATTCTTCCTCATTTTTTGATTCCTCTTCTTCTTCATTTTCTATTATTTCTTGATTAGAAGGAGTCTCAGATAAAGATAAAACAGATCAAATTGTATTAAAAATTTCTTCATTTGTTGCTATGTCAGGTGGTGTATTTGTTTTATTAGTTGTATTCAGATTTTGTCTGAATTGATTCCTGAAATATCCCCTGGAAGAGGAAGCTTCAGCATTGGTTTTCTTTAATCCTACAACTTCATTGTTCAATGCCTAAATAGAATTTTGTAGCTGTTCTACATCAAATGCTTTATCTTTTTCTTAATTAAGTTATTCAATCTTCCTACAAGGAAAAGTATCATATTTTCCACTTCTATCTGGTTCATAGGACATAGAAGCCTTCTCGACTTTAATGGCTTCCTCAAAAGTTTCTACTAAGGTTGTTTTCCCAGCTCTCTTAACAAACATCCTAGAATATTTTGGTAAGGCTGAAGTATAATTTTCAATAATTATATCCTTAGGTGGTTGAGAAGCAACTGGAATTTTATTTTTTAATGTCAGAAACCTTTGATTAAAATATTTGATTCTTTCTTTAGGCTCCATTTTAATCCTAGACAACTCTAAGGCTAAAAGAGAAGGCGTTTTATTTTCCCCAAATTTATCTAAAAAGGCTTTATTAAATTCACCCCAATTTGTGATTGATCCCCGCACTAACAAAAAGTACCAATTTGAAGCTCTTCCTTCGAAAGTTAGAGGAAACAATCGACAAACTACATCTTCATGCTGAACATTCAAGGTTTGAACAGCTAACATGAATTTGTCAACATGTACCTCTGCAGGTTCTTTGTCATCTGGGTTAAACTTAGGGAGATGTTTATTTGAATGTTTAGGCAAAGGATGTTGTACACCAGGGACAGCTACAGGAGTTGTTCTTAGCCAAGGTAGTTGTGGATTAGGTGGATTAGGTGGAGGATTGCCTCCTCCCCCTACAGGTATGTTTCCTACCATTATACTTCTTTCAGAACTAGAGGAACTTCCTGAATTGGATGATTTTGGACTATCAGGAGGTGATTCAGGAGGAGAAGGTGGTTGATCAAAACCGTCTTCTGCAGTTAGTCTTCTAGCAGTGTTTGTTTGAGTAGTTTGTCTCTGATGACTTCTAGTTTGATAACGTGGAGTGCTATCAACTTCTTCCAAACCTTGAGTAATTATGTTCAATTGCGGATGACGTTGTGGTTGCCTAGGAAGACCATAATCTATCGGAGATACACCAAGTTTATTGGCATATGCTCAGGTAATAATATGTCGTGATTCTTCCAAATTTTGAGTACTTTGTTCAGGAGTAAATGGAGATGTGATATGATCATGTTCAAGGATACTCCTAACAATTTATATAAACGGTGATCTGCTGACTTCTGGAGGATGTTGGCTGGTTGAAAATTTCTCATTAGTTTTTCCTACCATTAATCATTAACATGCCCTCCTTCTAGTGCCATTTGTTGGCCTGATTTTCTGACCTATGCCAACAAGGAGATTATGCCCACACAATCAGCTTAAAGTAGCATCTGGTGTGTTTGGAGTAGCAAAATATCATCGGTTATGGTCCTGCTACCAACTAAATTTTTCTCTTAAGGAGAAACTAAAATTCAGTGAAAATCTATCCTAAATTTATATCTATCTAACTGAACCCTAAAATTAGTTTTAACTACCAAAGTTATCCTATACTTGCTTTCTTAAGGAAATTTTTTGATTTTTCAAGATTTTTATATTTAATTTTCTAAGTATAAAAGACTACTAAAAATTATTCTAAAAATTACACAAATCCTATTTAACAACTCTTAAATAGAAAATATATTAAACTAATATTAATCTGAACTATCTTAACTATCCTATCTATTCTATCTCAGCTGAGAGCGATTTTGAATATTATATTAATTATCAATTAATAAGATGATAAACAGAAAGATAAGGAATAAGATCCAGATAAAAATACTTAGATCATCTACACTAAATCATTCTGCTATAAAATAACTTGACAGAGAAACTGAAATAAATAATTACTTCGAGTTTTCAGAAATGTCTAATCAATTAATAATTAATAACCAACATTAGATATTTGAATAAGAAATAATGTTCAGTAAGAAATCATTGCAACAATACAAATGAAATCAAACAGACATAGACATATATATATCATCATATCTTGAATTTTCAGTAGTAGCACCGAAAAGTAGACACACTGAAAAAAACTCAGTTTCAATAATATACTAATTCAAATAAAATATTGCTTTGACAAAGTGAAATATTGATTAATAAACACAAGCATAACAAAGTATACTGTATTAATGTTAAAGATAGAAGATCATATACTGAAATACAAAGAGTATCCAAAATAAGACCAATCACGATATCAACTTGGATATCTCCAGTCACTTCCTATTCCCAAAGATAAAAATTCAGCCAGGAACAAACTAGTATGAAAATAGTATTTCAAGAATTTTTGCTTTAGTCACTCCATCCCTAATCTCATAAAAATTCCTAGCTTATATAATACTGCCAGTCTCTCGATTCAGTTTTCCCATCAATGTTGTATGCAATACTATAGGATTCCTATAACTATCAAAGAGAATCGAATCTCTTTTCATCAGACACTTGTCACTAAAAGATAACAATAAAAACAACTAGCCTGGAGTAGTTGCTGGTTTAAAGGAACTGGTAAATTTGTGGCTGTGTCGAAACACCAGTCTTCAATACACATCCACGTCTTCCAACTGAAATATAGAATATTAGAAACGTCTTGAAACTGTAAAGGGTAGCGATGACATACCCACCTGTTTTAAACAAACAAAATCATTTTATTAGAAACCAATTAAAATAGGAATAAAAAGAGAAACTATAATTCATATGCGTGCCTGTAAAATCTATGATTTTACAGGCATGCACCAAAGAGCTATTATTACCTGTTGACAAAGAGATAAATCATGTAACCGAAAATGGGAATAATCATTAAGCTCTCCTTTGCAAATCAACCACTCTTATGGCTTCGGCTAGTTTGGATTTAAGCCTGATAATCACTAACTTTTGTTTTTCTACTTGTTCAAGCAGATGTTGATTTGTACCTATTATTGATTTTTTTGCCTTTTTATATTGGTTCTTTTTATATTCATTTCTTTCCACCTGTTAATCCAGTTCAACAAATCCTCTCTGAATGTCTTATTTTCCTCCTCTATCAGAGCTGCATTGGATTGACACTGTCTAAGTTCATCTTTCAATTCTATAATCTTTGTCTCGTGTACCCTGTCCAGAACTTGTTGAAGGGTTTCTTCTTCATTTTTGTGACACGAATCGACTGTCTGAGGAGAATCAGGATTATCTATGTTTTGACCAGATGATTGAAGACTGATAAAAGATGGTTCGGGATCCGAACCATAGGCGTCCATACACGATGGAGCAACTTCTGCCTTACCTGACTCTGCAATGTTTTTAACCGATTTTGCACTATTATCCTTTATAAGAGTGGGTTCATTTATATGATTAGTTGATGGAACGTCGTCCTCAATATGGACAATCGAAGGCTAAGTACCCTGTTGATTAGTCATAGGAATAGAAACTGTAGTTGCATTATTCATGCTTCTAGTAACTCTCCTCGAACGAACAAACACAATATTTTTTGATTCAAAGCCTCCTCTGTCACAGCATACTTGTGCTAGTTGATCTATTTTATGCATAGATTCCTTTCCATCCATTAATATCCCGAATCGAATTTGATAGGATACTAAGCTATAAAACTATAACATATGAAGATTTCCAAATGATACTCATTTATTCACTAGCTATATATACAATTTTACAAAGTCATGGTAAGATATTTAAGTTACATATGGGATGTGAACTCTTAGGTTTAATAAGAATTTTAATTTAATAATTCACCTTTAGTTCTACGATTTTAAGAAATTATAATATCTTGTCAATAACCATTTTAAAACAAATTCAAAATATGTTTTGTTGATCTTCAATTAGCATACTATGCCTTTAAGTTTCTTAACTCAACATATATAATAAGATAGATTAATAATGATAGAATTGATTATGTAAAAATTTATGAAACTTACAGCTGCTAATTATCAAGTTTATGAAAATGTTTTCATCAGCTTCTAATATGTTACTTGAGTCTTCTACAATTGAGAGTACCTTCATAATCGAAGATTCTGAAGGCACTCTTTTATAATTTTTAATAGGTAAATCATAAAAGAGAGCTGATCTCCCTTCATCTTAGTAAAAAAAATGAAGGGTTGTTATTGATTTCCAACAAATGACGACAACCTGGGCGAACCAGTTATCTCTACTCATACAACTTATAAATGATATAAACAAAATCTTAAAACTTATTTAAAAAAATAAAAAATTCTTTATCTATATAAAAACCAATATTTTTATTCATATTCATAAGTATAACTCGGAAATATTCCATCTTTTGAAACATAGATCTAGTTAGGGATAAAATTAAAAATATCTTGATCGAAACAAAATACTTCATAGTAATAATAACCTGCACCATCAGCATAGAGTATAGAAATGTACTTTTCTGAAGACTTTCCAGAATCTGTTCCATAAACATAATAATTTTCTTTTTGCTTGCTTTTCTTTTCTTTTAAACAATAATTCTGACTGAAGACTACTATCTAGGTATGGTATCCCAATGTGATAGAATCATTCACGAGAACTGTCTGGAATAAGCAAGACAACTCATGATGAGACCTCTTGTCTTTCAACTTAAAATCAAAAGCCATCACCCTGGTGATCAGAAATGAAGTTATCCCAGACAACACTGATGATCATGATTAGGCTGGCTCGTGATGAGACCTCCTATTCTTCAATCAAAATTTATATTTTCTTTGTTCACTTTCATCTTTTAAATTTTATAAAATGAGAGATCATTACCCAGCATGGTGACCAAATGGTAATGTCAGTCATTAATATCACCAGAAAGTGTATCGGCTGGCTTGTGATAAGACCCCTTATCTCTTGGTTTGTTAAACCAAAATCCATTACTAGTTTCCTAGTAATGTCATACTAGTGATATTTATGATTCTGATCAAACCGGCTTATTACTAAGACCTTCTGTCTCTCATTTTAGCATTTTATTGACTGGAACAAATTCTAAAAAGTTTTCAGATTGTAAATACTTTTGAATACTGATGGTAGAGATCTGTAAGAGTTTTTCAAAAGTATAAGCTTCGAAAAAGAAATTAATAAGTTATCCCCACTTTATATTTAAAATAAAAAGGTGAGGAATAATTTGAGTAATACTTAAAAATAAAATAATGATAGGTTTTTCATAGATTTAAGAAACCTTGATCATCCTGAACAAATTTTTAAAAGATTTCAGTCTAGTATCATAATTTTCCAGGCTCATGAGTAAACTGACTTTTAACTCGAATATTTATTTATTTACATTTATTTGATCTTCAGCTACTAAATAAAGATTACTGACTGATTATATACAAAAATTTGTCAGTCTGAAATATTTGACTAACAGAATTAAAACTGGCTGAAATAACAGAATGGTGTTTGAAAGTTACAAAAGTTTTATGAATTTCTCATCATTCTTAATTCTATGGACTGTAATTCAATTTATATACAAAAATATAAATTTATTTACAAACAGCGAACAAATTATATACATTTTAAGACCAAAAATATTAACAGAAATATTTTGTCAGGATCAGTCCATTCACTGGGAATGTTTCGAACTGACCTTCAAGTGTTTGTAATTGAAAGGTACTTGGACCTATCTTCTCAGCAATAACAAAGGGACCTAGCCAAATCTTCTAAAACTTAGTATGATCTCCTTTATCCTCATGAACTTTATCCCATTTTAAAACTAAGTCTCCCACCTGGAATTCTCGATTGGAACTAAAGGATTGGTCAAACCAAGACTTCACAATTTGTTGATGTTTTGTAAAGTGTTGTTTTGACTTTTATCTTTCTTATTCAAGCTTTAACAAAGTATTAATTCTCTTTTCCATTGCTGGACACTCTTCATCTTGAATAGACTGAGCTAATTGCAATGAAGGTAAGAATAAATTTGGTGGTAAAATGGCTTCAGTTCCATACACTAAGAAGAATGGTAAGTTACCTATTGCAGCCTTAGGAGTCACTCTGTCTACCCAAAGGGCATTGAACAATTCTGTATGCCAATCTCGATGGTGAATTGAAATGGTTCTTTTGAGAATTTTCAATAAATTTTTATTTGTTGATTCAGCTAAACCATTTCCATGCGGATGGTAGTTAGCTGAATACCTGATTCTTATTCTCTTCTCTAAGGCAAACTGAGTTAACTCAATTGATGAAAAAATATGAAGCATTATCAAAGACGAGGGAATCTGGAATACCAAATCTTGTTATGATAAATAATTCTAAAAATAATATAACCTGATTGGTATTTACAACCCTTAATGGTGCAACTTCTGCCCAACGAGTAAAATAATCAGTTGCAGTTATTATATATTTGTGTTGCTTAGAGGAGGGAGGATTTATCGGCCCTACTATATAAATACCCCATTGCTAAAAGGGTCTTTCAACTCAAACAGGTTGTAAAGGAAAAGGAGGTTTCTTAACCCTTCCTGCAACAAGTTGACATTCTTGGCATTTTCTAACAAAAGTATAGGAATATCGAAACAAGGTAGGCCAATAATAACCAGCCCTAAGAATTTTATGCGCGGTAGTTTCTCCACCAAAATAACCTCCTACTGGTACAGAATGTAACTCCTTCAGAATTATGTCTGTTTCATCTTTATCTAGACATCGAAGCAATACTCCGTCTGAATTTCTCTGAAAGAGGACATTATCAATTAATAAATAAGGAGCAGATTTCAATCTAAGTGCTCTTTTCTTCTTTGGTTCTAGGTAATCAGGAGCAGTTCCTGTTTCCAAAAGTATTCTTATGTCTGTATACCAGGAATCTTGTGGTGGAGGATAAAAATAAATTTCTCTGGCAAGTAAAACCTCATCAATGACAGCTTCAGTTTTATCATTAGGTAGATGAGCCGCTTCAGCAGCTAATTTACATAATCCTTGACCTTTGACTATTGTTGAGGGTTTGATTTCTAAGTCATACTCTTGAAGAGCTGTCATACAAGGTGCTCTTTTCTCACCTAAGTTCTTTTGCACTAACAAGTTTCTAATTGAGGAATAAGGGACTACTATTTTCGTTTTAGATTTCAATAAATATGGACGAAAATGTTTAACAGCTTTAAAATTTGAGCTCATGAAAGAGATTGGTGCTTCGTTATTTTGCTGATTTAATTGGGTTAAAACTGCTGCATATGAAATATCAGAAGCAAAAGTATATAATATGAAATCCTTGTTAAAATCTGGGCTTAGAAGGCTAGGAGCTTTTGAAATGGCTTCTAAAATTTTCTAAAATGATTCCTTTTCAGTTTGTCCCCAATTAAAAACAGTGTCTTTCTTAATCATTTTCTGCAAAGGACAAATGATTTCGGAGAAATTGGGAATGAATCTCCTAACAAAATTTATTTTACCGAGAAATGATTGCATTGCTTTCTTGCTAGAAGGATAAGTTATTTTTGAAATGGCTTGGGTTCTTTCAGGATCAATCATTATTCCATGTTTCGAAACCACACAGCCTAATAAAATACCTTCTGAGACAACAAATATTGTTTTTTTTAGGATTTAAGGATATTCCAAATTTTCTACATCGTTCAAATACCTTTCTAAGATGATTAAGATGATCAGGTCAATGTTTAGAATATACAGTAATTCATCCAAATAGACAACGACTGAATGGTTAATTAAGCCTCTGAAAGCAATATCCATTGCGCTTTGAAAGGTTGCCCCTGCATTGACTAACCCAAAGGGCATCTTGCGGTAAGCATATGTTCCCCATGGAGTTCTAAAATTTGTTTTCAATTGGTCATCTGGGGAAACTAATATTTGGTTGTACCCTGAGAAACCATTAAGGAGTGATAGTATCTCAGCCCCAGACACCTTTTGAAGAATTTGTTCCATGGGAGGAACTGGGTAATTATCCTTTTCAGAAGACTTATTCAGATTTCTAAAATCTACACATAACCTAATATCCCCGTTTTTCTTCATGACCGGAACTAAGTTTGCTACCCATTGTGTATGTCTAATGGGAAAAATAATTTTGGCAGCTAACAATTTATTTAGTTCCTTCTTAATTGTCGGTTCTAATGACGGGTGATATTTCCTTAGATTTTGTTGAAAAGGTTTTGACTCTTGTTTAATTGGAATTATGTGTTGCATGATTTATGTGTTGAAGTTTTTCAGGTCATTATATGTCCACGCAAAGACATCCTTGAATTCCTTAAATAATTTTATAAATGTTGTTTTTTCTTCAGGATTGCAATCCACTCCTAGGTTTATAGTTTGAGGATTCAGATCTGTTCCTAAATTTATGATTTCATACCTCATTTGAGAGCTATTAGTTTTACAATTAGGGACATATCTAAATTTATCCTGAAGATCAAAGAACTTTTCTAATCTTAATACTGAATTAGGAATTGGTTTTACCTTTTCAAAAGCTTTTTCAACTGAACAAAAATCATTTATTACCTTCAGATTGTGTTTGCTTATTAGGCTGTGGATTATTGTTGTCATGAGTAGAACTTGATGAGGCTCCTGGAGTGTTTGCGAATGTTCTACTATGAGTATTATAGGCATGTTGTCCTGTAGGTGGGATTTTACTCTCATATTCCTTTACAAGACTGTCCCAGAAATGACCGTTAACTTGTTGAGGTTCCTCTGATTCTTCCTCATTTTATGATTCCTCTTCTTATTCATTTTCTTTTATTTCTTGATTAGAAGGAGTCTCAGATAAAGATAAAACAGCTCGAATTGTATTAAAAATTTCTTCATTTGTTGCTATGACAGGTGGTGTATTTGTTTTATTAGTTGTATTCGGATTTTGTCTGAATTGATTCCTAAAATATCGCCTGGAAGAGGAAGCTTCAGCATTGGTTTTATTTAATCCTACAACTTCATTGGTTAATGCCCGAATAGCATTTTGTAGCTGTTCTACATCAAATGCTTTATCTTTTTCTGAATTAAGTTTTTCAATCTTCCTACGAGGAAAAGTATCAGATTTTCCACTTCTATCTGGTTCATAGGACATAGAATCCTTCTCAACTTTAATGGCTTCCTCAAAAGTTTCTACTAAGGTTGTTTTCCCAGCTCTCTTAACAAACATCCCAGAATATTTTGGTAAGGCTGAAGTATATTTTTCAATAATTATATTATCCTCAAGTGGTTGAGAAGCAACTGGAATTTTATTTTTTAATGTCAGAAACCTTTGATTAAAATATTTGAATCTTTCTTTAGGCTAATCCTAGACAACTATAAGGCTAAAAGAGCAGGCGTTTTATCTTCCCCAAATTTATCTAAAAAGGCTTTATTAAATTCACCCCAATTTGTGATTGATCCTTGCACTAACGAAAAGTACCAAGTCGAAGCTCTTCCTTCGAAAGTTAGAGGAAACAATCACCAAACTACATCTTCATGTTGAATGTTCAAGGTTTGAATAGCTAACATGAATTTTTTAACATGTACCTTTGCAGGTTCTTTGTCATCTGGGTTAAACTTAGGGAGAATTTTATTTGAATGTTTAGGCAAAGGATGTTGTACACCAGGGACAGCTACGGCAGCTGTTCTTAGCCAAGGGAGTTGTGGATTAGGTGGATTAGGGGGAGGATTGCCTCCTCCCCCTATAGGTATGTTTCCTGCCATTATACTTCTTTCAGAACTAGAGGAACTTCCTGAATTGGATGATTTTGGACTATCAGGAGGTGATTCAGGAGGAGAAGGTGGTTGATCAAAACCATCTTCTGCAGTTAGTCTTCTAGCAGTGTTTGTTTGAGTAGTTTGTCTCTGATGACTTCTAGTTTGATAATGTGGAGTGCTATCAACTTCTTGCAAACCTTGAGTAATTATGTTCAATTGCGGATGACATCGTGGTTCCCTCTGAAGACCATAATCTATCGGAGATACACCAAGTTGATTGGCATATGCTCTGGTAAGAATATGTTGTGATTCTTCCAAAGTTTGAGTACTTCGTTCAGGAGTAAATGGAGATGTGATATGATCATGTTCAAGGATACTCCTAACAGTTTCTATAAATGGTGATCTGCTGACTTCTGGTGGATGTTGGCTGGTTGAAAATTTTTCATTATTTTATCCTGCCATTTATCATTAACATGCCCTCCTTCTAGCACCATTTGTTGGCCTAATTTTCTGACCTAGGCCAATAAGGAGATTATGCCCACACAATCAGCTTAAAGCAACGTCCGGTGTGTTTGGAGTAGAAAAATATCGCAGGTTATGGTCCTGCTACCAACTGAATTTTTCTCTTAAGGAGAAACTAAAATTCAGTGAAAATCTATCCTAAAGTTATGTCTATCTATCTGAACCCTAAAATTAGTTTTAACTACCAAAGTTATCCTATACTTGCTTTCTTAAGGAAAGTCTTTGATTTTTGAATATTTTTATATTTAATTTTCTAAGTATAAAAGACTATTAAAAATTATTCTAAAAATTATACAAATTCTTTTTAACAACTGTTAAATAGAAAATATATTAAACTAATACTAATCTGAACTATCTTAACTATCCTATCTATTCTATCTCAGCTGAGAGTGATTTTGAATATTATATTAATTATCAATTAATAATATGATAAATAGAAAGATAAAGAATAAGATCTAGATAAAAATACTTAGATCATCTACACTAAATCATTCTGCTATAAAATAACTTGACAGAGAAACTGAAATAAATAATTACTTCGAGTTTTCGGAAATGGCTAATCAATTAATAATTAATAACCAACATTAGATATTTGAATAAGAAATAATGTTCAGTAAGAAATCATTGCAACAATACAAATGAAATCAAACAGACATAGACATATATATATCATCATGTCTTGAATTTTCAGTAGTAGCACAGAAAAGTAGACACACTAAAAAAAATTCAGTTACAATAATATACTAATTCAAATACAATATTGCTTTGACAAAGTGAAATACTGATTAATAAACACAAGCATAACAAAGTATACTGTATTAATGTTAAAGATAGAAGATCATATACTGAAATATAAAGAGTATCCAAAATAATACCAATCACGATATCAACTTGGAGATTTCCAGTCACTTCCTATTCCCAAAGATAAAACTTCATCCAGGAACAAACTAATATCAAAATAGTATTTCAAGTATTTTTGCTTCAGTCACTCCATCCCTAATCTCATAAAAATTCCTAGCTTATATAATACTACTAGTCTCTCGATTCACTTTTGTTGACTTTTTCAGAAGTGAAATTTGAAAGTTGATTTAGGTACCCATTTTAATAAGCAAGCGTACACACTAACTTTTGCGACGTTCTGAGCTATTTCACTCCCTTTAAGTACAACCTTAGCGAAAGCGCTCGATAAAGTTTCTCTTTTGAGCAATTTCTTAGAATTGAAATACGATCATAGATTTAGATTCCCATTTGGTAGATAAGAGTGCATGCCAAATTTAGTGATGTCTAGAGCTCTTTTTCCCTCATTTAAGCCAAACCTCAATGAAACTGCATGACAGAGTTTCACTTTTAACCAAATTCCCAGAATTGAAATTTGATCATAGATTTGGAGGCCCGTTTGATATAAAAACATGCACGCCAAATTTTGCAATGTTTTAATCTATTTGGACCCACTTTAAGCCGAACTCTAGTGAAAATACACTATAAAGTTTCACTTTTGACAATTTTCTTGCATTCGAAATTTGATCATAGATTTGGATGCCCATTTGTTAGACAAGCGTGCACTCCAGTTTCGTGATGTTTCGAGCTATTTTCACCCCCTTTAACCCCAACCTTTAAGAAACCACATGACGGAGTTTCATTTTTTTTAAATTTCTCAGAATTAAAGTTTGATCATATCTTTTGATGTGCATTTTGATGATAAGTGTGCACGCCAACTTTCACAATGTTCAAAGTTATTTTCAGCTCCTTGAAGCCAAACTGTAACAAAACTGTTCGATGGAGTTTCAATTTTGATGTACTTCTTAGAATGGAAACTTGATCATAGATTTGGATGCCCATTGGATAAACAATTGTGCACACCAAATTTTGGAACGTTCCGAACTATTATTTTGACCCCTTTCAAGCCTAACACTAGTGAAACCAGACGACAGAGTTTCACTTTTGAGTAGTTTCTGAGAATTGAAATTTGCTCATAGATTTGGATGTCCATTTGATAGACAATATTGCACATGAACTTTCACGACGTTGTGAAATATTTTCACCCACTTTAAGCCCAACCTTAGCAAAACAACACAAGGGAGTTTCAGTTTTAACCAATTTCTTAGAATTAAAATTTGATCATAGATTTATCTGTGTATTTGGTAGATAAGTCTGCATGCCAAAGGTCTAAGAGATCATATTTTTTTTACTTTCTCATAATAGAAATTTGAAAGAGAATTTAGATACACATTTGAGAGATAACCATGCATACAAACTTTGAGGGGATTTCGAGCTATTTTGGACCTTAGTCAAACTTGGTCAAACCAAGGCCTAAAAACTTGCACTTTTTTCCAATTTCTTAGAAATCAAATGTAAAATTATATTTAGATACCCATTTAAGAGATAAGCGTGAACGCATATTTTTGTGAGATTTTGGGTTATTTCAGCCCTTCGTTAAGGTTGGTCAAACGAAGTTCTAAGAAATGCACTTTTCTTGACTTTTTTGAAATTGAAATTTGAAACTGTATTTAGGTATCCATTTGGTAGATAAAGCATACATATATATTTTCTGGGGATTGCGAGCCATTTTGGACGTCGATCAAACTTTGTCAAACCAATGCCTAAAACGTTGCATTATTTCCAATTTCTCAAAATTCAAATTTTAAAGTAGATTTAGATACCCATTTCAAATATACGAATTGACACCTATTTTTATGATATTTGTATCTTTTTTGGCCCTTAATCAACGATGGTAAAACCAAGGTTGAAAATATGCACTTTAGTCGACTTTTTCATAATTGAAATTTTAAAGTGGATTCAGGTACCCATTTCAATAAACAAGTGTACACACCAACTTTCGTAACGTTCCGAGCTATTTTCACTCCCTTTAAGTGCAACTTAACTGAAAGTGCCGATATGCCCATCTGGTAGATAAGCATGCACACATATTTTTGCAATATGTCTAGTTAGATAAGAGTGCCTAAAAAATTTCATGATGTTCAAACCTATTTTCCCCTCCTTTAAGCCAAACCTTAGCGAAATCGAATGATGGAGTTTCACTTTTGACCAAATTATCAGAGTTGAAATTTGATAATAGATTTGTATGCCCGTTTGATATAAAAACATGCACACCAACTTTTGTAATGTTCCGAGCTATTTGGACCCCTTTGAGACCAACTCTAGCGAAAATGCACGACGAAGTTTCACTTCTGACCAAATTCTCATAATTGAAATTTTATCATAGATTTGGATTCCCATTTGATAGAGAAGTT
The DNA here is from genome assembly GCA_001517045.1 of Pseudotsuga menziesii. NCBI lineage: Eukaryota > Viridiplantae > Streptophyta > Pinopsida > Pinales > Pinaceae > Pseudotsuga > Pseudotsuga menziesii. The sequence continues at coordinate 254,890 of LPNX010615894.1, forward strand.
TTCACTCCAACTTTTGCGACACTTCGAGCTATTTTCACCCCCTTTAACCCCAACCTTAGCGAAACCGCACAACGAAGTTTCACTTTTAACCAATTTCTAGGATTAAAATTTAATCATAGATTTAAATGCGCATTTTGAAGATAAGAGTGCATGCCAACTTTGACGATGTTGAGAGCTATTTTCGGCATCTTTAAGCCAAACCCTAACAAAATTGCACGATGGAGTCTTAGATTTGACCAAATTCTTGGAATTGAAACTTTTTTTTTGTAAATAAAACATATATTACTATACAAAGGCCAAATTACAGAACATAAAACAACTAGTGCCAGCCCAAAAACAGGGAGGCCTTAGTACAATCCAGTGGGAGCCCAGCCAGGACTTGATTTGAACGGATTTTCCAAAAAAATACAGAGTTTTCCAAAAGCCTCCTTGTTGAAATATTGTAACTTTGAAGAATATTCTATATGTATCTTTTTGTGGTCCCCGATGGTCCTACTGGGAGAACCACTTGTATTACATTGTACCCTGATGCTCCTAATCGGAAGATCTAATAAGAGTCATGAGGTAGTCCCCTCTAATTGTAAAGGTGGGTCATTAGCACCCCAGTGTGGTTACTTGAGCCTACATGTGTAACTTGAGCCTACATGATTTAACTCGAGCCTACATGTCAAATGAGTTAACTTAAGTGAATGGATGAATATAAATAGAGGTGTAGTGCTCCTGATTAGTGACACACACTCTCACTTGTGTAGCGCATTAGTGGAGAAGATAAGTAGAAGGAGAAGGAGGAGGATCAGGCTTTGATCTCCTTGCTGGTTTTATCTTTTATCTTTTTGGGGCATCTATATTGAGGAAGATTTTGCTGGGTTTTTCCCTTTAGGGTTTTCCCAGGATAAATATGTGTTTTCCTTTTGTATGGTTGTGCTTGTTTATCTTTCAATGATCTTGTTTATATGCTTTTGTTATGAAATAAAATACTAATGTCTTAGCTAAGCATATGGAAATTTAACATGGTATCAGAGCTAACCTAAGAAGAAGACATTGTGCAGCTTCAGAAGCTAGGGCTTCTTACTTTTTGGGTCTCTCTCCACAATCCGTCAGCAAAAGTATGATAGGATGACTCTCCATTGAAGGGCGCATCTTTCTGTCGAAGCGGAATTCGATTCCGAGCATTTTCAGTTTTCGATGTGGAAATTAGGGCTTTCTTCAGAAGAGGAATTTTTTAGTGAGACCAGCATAGGATTGTTCTCCTCATCAAAACTTAAGTTTAGAGACCTGGATCAAGAAATTTGGTTGGGTGAAACTCTGGGAAAGTCAAACCCTAGTTTGACCCCAAGCTAGAAAAACCCTAAATACTAAAACTGTTACGTTTTCGTACATTAGCTATATTCTGAGATTAGTGAAGGATCAAGTGCTGAAAAATTCAGGTGCCAAAGATAAAATCCTAATGAACACTGTTTCCATAATTCATTCTCAGATTCACTGTATTCCAGGAGATTTGTTCTCTCCAAGTTAGGGTTCCAGCCTCTTCCAGAATTCATCCCTAAACAGGACACCTAGGGAGAATTGCAATATCTTGGGCTACAGAGGTCCAAATGGAGTTACTGAAGATGTTACAAAAAGGACATGGACTTTAATTACATTTTTATGAATATCAGACTCAGAAGATGAACCAGTGACACGTGGCATTCCGTACAACTTCATTGTTCTAAACAGTCCTGTAATAGGTCACCTTGGGAAAAGGATCATAAATCCCAAATGGTGAACCCAATTCTGATGAAACCTATGATTTTGGATCAGGGACATGCTATTTTACCTCAGTACAAAATTTCAAACACATAGGAGCATAAATTTCGGAGATATCACAAAAACAGTAACAGGCATTTATGCTGAAGAAATTGGAAAATTAGGGCTTCCTGTTCCGGGAGCTTCTCTCCACTGTTTTCAGAAATGGAGTACATTGGACAGCTCCATTTGAAGAGATCTATCTGTCTAGCCAATTAGATCTGAAATATTCCAAGTTTTTTAAATTAGGGTTTTTGTGACAAACCCTAGATCAGCGAGCTTCGGAACCAAGACGGACACCTCAAATCGGTAAGATCTAAACCTTTGCTATTTTCATTTGAGGTTCTCATTTCAAAGTGATCTATCACATCAGCTTGATGATAAGCTTGGTGAAGTTGACAAATTCCAAGCCTAGAAGTATATGATCTCTTTGAATAAAATGGTTTGGACACCTACATGAGTATAGAGGTTCCAATTCCAGAGGGAAATCAGGCTAGAAGCCTTACACAAGAAGAACTTGGTCAAGGCCAAGAAGATCATTGCTGATTCATTCATGAATCAACTTGTACCACAAGTGTCTCCCCAAAGACACTGAAGATGTTTGATTCCTTGACCAAGATATTTGAAGATAAGAACTTAAATCAGAAGATGGCTTTGAGAAAATAGTTGAAGAATGTGAACATCCAGAATGCAGAAGTGGTGATAGCCACCTTGAATGGCCTCCCAGGATCATGGGATTCATTCATGCAAAGAATGTGTGCCAGAAGGAAGTAATTACTTTCAACAGACTTTGGGAAGAAGAAGAAGCTCGATGGAAGCAATTGAAGATCAAGCTCTCACCATTCAAAGAAGATCCCTCAAGCGATGAGGAATATGAAGAACTAAATTCTTAAAGAACCTCTTATCCATCTTATCATTTGGATAAGAAATGATGATTTCATGAATGAAGAAGATGATGAAGCAGAATGATCAAGAAGGAGTCTACCCACGAAACAAACAAAAGATAAGTATTCAATTGTCATTTAATGATATTGTTTTGTTATGCATTTGATTATATTCAGTTGATGTGTTATGCATGATAGATTGTTTGCATTAATGACTATATACTACTAATATGCATGTGATGGGTAAGTAGATCATGGTGCTATACAACTCTCGATTGCTACTTATCAAACCTCTTTGCTAACATATTGGATTAGTGAACAATCTCAATAATGTCATGGTGGAGATGGAAGGCATCTAGAAATTTTATGTGAGATATGGATGAATGTTGTATTGACTAAACAGTTGCATGATGCATAATAATTTGTTGTTATGCATATGTTTTATGAAATAGTTCTAACCATGCAACTGGTGCATTTGAATTGTAGGAAAGGTCATGTACAACCTCCTACAAGAAAAGAAGGATGAGACTTGTTCCGAAGAACAAGTGATGACAATTCAAGATTCACTCCAATAAACATGAATCTGAAGCTCCCAGGGTCAGAGACACCATGACGGAAGAAAGAGCTTCAGAGAGTGGTAGATCCACCTTGAAGGATGAAGACCACCATGGGTACAAGAGACAAATCAAGATGAATAAAAGAATGCTATGAAAGAATCTATGATCAAAGAATAACAGTTGATCATAGGGAATGATGTATACGATATGATGGAACAAGTGTACAAAGCAAGGTTCGTGATTCTCCCCAGAAAGAATAGACTATGACATAACATACTCTATTGACCAGTATA